>MJUU01047965.1:34760-58220 GCA_002080025.1 Modiolus philippinarum | reverse complement strand
TCTGATAGTAACCACAAAAAGTATAGAGTACGGGAGGTCCTTTGCAAATCCATGCATGAACAAAAGTTCAGTTTAAAAAGCGCATGTATGTCAATTGAACAATTTCAGATTCAAAGGTATATATATACTTGCATCTTTCATAATTAATTATTTTTTGTGACGACAATATGTGCCGATATATACGGCACATATTGTCGCCCCCAATGACGTTTAAATGGTATTGACAAAACCGGCACATATTGTCGCCGACGACAATATGTGCCGTTAATGTCCAGCACATATTGTCGCCGGCGACAATATGTGCCGATAAGGTCTGCACATATTGTCGCCGGCGACAATATGTGCAGGGGCGACAATATGTGCCGTAACATACCATAAGAATAATACTAATTTATGTACAGTATATGGATATGTCAAATTATTTAGAGATACAAAAAAACAAAAAAAAAACCAAAAAACAAAACAAACAAAAAAAAACAAAAAAAAACAAAAAAAAACAAAAAAAAACAAAAAACAATTCTTAACGTTTGAATTTGTAAGTATTTCTGTATTTTTATTTCTTTTTGAACAGATTCAACAGTTAAGATTTCGATAAAATAAGACTGTCTCTTCAAAGTAAATATGTGATAAATACTTATTGTAATTATAAGCTCTACCCCACCACTCTTTTATCTATCGCATTTTTTTAAATAAGAACATTATTTTTGGCGAATCATTAAACTCACAAAAGTTTTTGCCAAGAAAATAATGGAAGTAATAATAACATAAACGTTACAGAGGTTTAATTGATTTTATTGTCAGAAAAATTGGTGTTCCAAAAAACCTTCAATCAAACTTAAAAAAAAACAGCACTTTAAATTGATAAAAAGAAAGTTTCCATTTTTTCATCAAATGATATTCGAATTGAATAAAACAAAAGGATAGAAATTATATTTTCAAAAATGAAAAAAATGACTTGAATCACATATTAGTTATTTTCATTAGTTTCTTTAGCTCACCTGGCTATACCAAGTACTTCCAGCGGGGAACATAGTTTAATAAAGGGACCCTGTGGGAAATGTATAAACAGATCGTCCCTGAAACTTGACCAATATGAACTAAACATATTTGCAGCAGTCCTTGCCTTGGGTGGTTCCCTTCAAAACTTGTTTCAGGTTTTTCCGAACGTCATCAAAGTGGCCGCCAGCGGGGAAAATAGCTTAACATTTGCACCTCTTGGGAGATGTATTCAAAGATCTCTTCTGAAATCTGGACAAAAATATGATATTTTCTTTGAAATGGCGTAAGTTTGATGGTCTATAAACCCGACGTGTATCTCAATTCCCAATTCGTAAAATCGTTTTTAGTTTTACAATCTTTTTTCTTGAATAAAAAACGTGCTGACATGATGTTAAAATCTTTACTTACCAAAGTATTTTTTTGAATAGACCGAATAAATAGATCTTTTAGTTTTGTCTTTGTTTTGCATTATATTATTGCTGGTTAACTAATATCTTAAAAAATAGGTATCAAATGAAAGCTTTTTATATGTGCTTTACAACTGATGCAGAGAGTGGCAATCAGTTGTACCCAAACCCCATTAAGGTATTGCTTAAATTGGCAAGATAACTAAACTCGGCTAAATGAAAACAAAAACAACAAAACACAAAAGAAAAAAAAGGGGGGAGATCAGATGCACCGTTTGATTGAGCATCTCCCCAATCTTATAAGTCACTACCCCCCTTTCCATTTGCAGCATGTGTTTCTTGGGTCAGCTTCCCTCCATAAAATTCATTGATGCTACATAGTAGGTTCTAAACAAAGGTAAAACAAGTTTCAGAGAAGTATGAGATTGTTTAATATTATTCTTTAGTATCTAGCAAAATACAAATAAGTGTAATATTTGTTGACAATTCTGTCTGTACTTGTCATAGGGACAGCGTGTGCCCAAAACGTTAAAAACTGCATCCAGCTTCGATATTTTTCTCGTTCAAGCCTACTATTCTAAAACATTATGCAAATCAAAGCGATTGATGCTGTGACTGCAATACCGAGTTGTTGTCATGGTTTGACATTTGCAAACATCTCTATCAGTTTATTTAACATATTTGATTTCATGGTCCAAACGTCTAGATTTTATCTGCACTGAAGAGACATAAGTTGTCGAAATCCGCATATGCAGAAAATAAATTCACAGTGACTTCGGATTTAGTTATTTCTTATCGCATTCGTTACTCATTCTTAATTTCTACAGATATAAAAAAATAAAATATAAAATTTTACTGCATATATAGACGATATGAAGTCAACTATAAATATTGTAGATAGGACACTTTACATTAAAAAAGAAGAAAAAAACTCTTAGTCTATTCTTAGATATTAGTTTATTCTAAGATAACGAGACAAGTGTGTAGTGATCGGATGTAAACAAATAAAGGGACATGAAGTACATTTATATACATCTGCAAACGATGTGTGGGACAAAATTCCTATAAGTACATGGTAAGATTTAACAAATGGCAATGCTGTCATTGTTATTCTTCGTCTTGAAGTCGCAATAAGGCCATAAAACAAAGTGCAAACACTCCTATCTAGTAAGTTCAAAACAACCCCTAGCAACGGTCAGAATGGAATTCACTCGCTAAATGGTGAACAAAGCTGCATTCATGTATCAATTTTGTCATGTATGCAGGGTCATCTATGTGAATTTTTAGTGTGTCTTCTGCATTGTTTGTTTTTTTAATTTAAATGTAATCTGCTTTATTATTTAAAAAAAGATCTAACACGGAATGTTGTGCTAGTTTATTTAATAAGTCGGCATTCACTACCTGTAGCCGGAGACTATTTTTACTATTCGGATCTAGGCCCTTTATCTATTCAGTATATAGTATACATTTCGAAATGACCTCAGTACGACTGTGGTGTAGGAAATAGTTCGGTAAATGGAGCCTTTTCTACAGTTTAATACACTTTAGATCCATTATCTGAATGTAAAATGATTTAAGAGGTGTGTTTTTAATAATGCTTTGATGCGATTTGTACATTTGTCTTCACGTTTTTTGTACCTCATTGTAGGGGTACTCGTCTTTATAGGTTGGACTTTTTCTAGTTTGAGTCTTTTTGTGTATTTATTTTTTAGCCATTCACCACACATAGGGGAGGGTTTGGATCAAAAAAAAAAAAAAAGTTTAACCCCACCGAAATTTTTGCGCCTGTTCCAAGTCAAGAATATGTTGGTTAGTGCATGGCTTGTCCTTGTCTTCTTATAAAATTATAGTTTCTTGATATTTTGGTTATTGGATGTGGTTTGTTTTCATTGTTTTATTCACTTTTTTTATCTTTTGGGGCCATTTAGGACTTGCTCTATGGTATGAGGTTCCCCACTGTGTTGAAGGCCATACGGTGACCCCTAGATGCTTTGCTTTGGTTGTTTTTAACCTGGATATGGGATGTTGTCTCCTTGACATTTACCACATTTCCTTCTTTTTCATATGCATTGCCTAAATCGACTGTGACAGTTCATGACAGTGCATTCCACTTGTGTAAATTTTACGAGCGTCTATCATTACCTGTAACAAGAAAATACTGTTACAATCAGGGACAGTTCATAACAATTTTAATAATCAAAAATCAAAAAAGAACTGTCACAAGCGGGAAAAAAGTCCAACTTTTCAAGACAAGTTCCCTTACAATGAAGTACATAAAACAGTTGGTTTATTATCAATAATGTCACATAAAATGTTAAGTTATTTATTTAAATACATCGGTTTCTATCATATACTATCTTTTGATTAAAAAAGCAAACCTAACAGTATCAATCATTCAATTTTTATTCGAGATGATAAATTCAGAATTGATTACCGGACTGACAAACATCGCCTTTGACAAAACAGGACTTTTCACTGGCTGTGTGACGGGTTGAATGAGTTGTAAAATGAAGATGCAAGTTCCAAATAAATATATTGATAAACCAGATGGGGATGTCAGGATCGACAGCTATCCTTGCACTTTTCAGGCAAAACCCCTATCTTTCAAGTCCAAATTCCTGCAATCTAGAGTATGAATTCTGTCCGAAACTCATACTGAAGAATTAGTTCGGTTAGGGCACAGGGGGGTAAGAGTAGATAACTCTTGTCTTCCACTATCGGAGTGCCTGCATGTGTGTACATTAATAATTAACACATCAATATTATCAATATAATGAGAGTGATAAGTTACAATACATCCCGCTGTGAGATATCCGGACTGTTGACAGGGTTGAATTGATAATGAAATTCATCTTATATGTAAAATATTGTTCTATGACATTGATCATGTAAGAATTAAATGAATAAAGATCTCGCAAATTTACAACTTTTACAGTAATATCTACATATGGCAAAGCAAGGATGGATAAAGCGATATTTTATTGAAACTATGAAAATTTGAACAAAAAATATTTCTATATTTTTTTCTTCATTTTTTTCTCCCTTTCTCAGTATATTTCATTGAGAGATTGTGTAGAGCGAAGCTGATGTATATATTCAGTTTGTTTAGATTTTATTCCCATGTACAATTTTTTAACTTTTATGGAAAGATAATGTTTCGTTGAAGTGTATGCGTGAATTCCTATGGCATATAGGAACATCGATACTTCCACACAAAAAAAAATTAACAGCTACATGATGTTGAAACAGTCATGAATTTGTGTCGTGTGCATTTAGTGCATTTCAAAGTGCAGTGTGGAATTGAGAAAACAAATTCCTGAGCTGGAGATGATTCTGGCTATGGTGTTTTTATGGAGGCGATCATGTTTAATGCGTATGCCGTGTTAAATGAAATACGTATAATTCTAAATTATTGAACTTAACGGATAATAGGTATACCAAGTCCGACTGTCCCGAGTTCCTATTGTTTTCTACGTTTGTCTCTTGTCTTATTCGTGTTTTTCATGTGTAGTTCCATGGCAGATTGTGGCATGTAATTATAGTTTTCAGCCATTGTGGGTGTTTCCTGATATTCATTCTTTTACATACATAATCATGCGACTTTGTAGCTCTGTCCACTATTGGATAGATCATGTGTTTTCACACTTTTGATAATGGATTTCCATTCTCTTGGTCCTAGTGCTGTTAATGATACGTTGTCAAAATAGATACCCAACACATTCAAATGATTTTCCTGCGTACACCCTGATATACGTATATATACGTTGTCTCGTGTACATTTGCTCCGTATCCTTTCACTTTACTCCATGCTAGCCTAACGCATTTCGTGGCTTTAATGCAATTTTACTTCGTTTACTTACTCAATATATTTTAAAGCAATGGATTTGACAAGTTCACCTTCCTAGAAGAGTCCCGAATGGCCAGAAAGAAGTCTAATTTTAAAGATATCGCTTTGTATTTACTTAGCATTTACTTTGGGATGTGAGCAAATGCGCAGTGTTGAAGGCTCTATATTGACGCCATGATGACATTTTCGATTGCTTTGCTAATAAGAATTGAGTCCAATATACAAATTACAATACCTGTTCATGAAGTTGATCACCACAATTCACTGAAACACAGAAATGGGACAAGTGGCATTCTTGTTTTATTCAAATTTAAATGCAAACTACATAAAAAATATTATGAAAAATATTTCCCAATTAATTTCCTGTAATAAACGCCATTGAAATCTTACATTAAGTCGTGACCTTTATCGTATATTTTCTAGTTTGTACCTGTTTTCAGTTAATTATTTACATAACCTGGAGATGCATGGAGATTCACCCCATCCATTTCCTTTTATTCAAGTTCCAATAAAGTCAAATGATCAGGCGGATTTTAGGGGGCGTAGGGGGCGTACGCCCCCTTCCATCGCCAAAGAAATAATGTGGTGGGAATTTTGTATTTAACTACCTATATACCTCTAATTATACCCCCGCTTGAAAAGTGGGGGTAATAGTGATGGGGTTGTCCGTCCATCCTTCCGTCCTCCCGTCTTTCCGTCAGTCCGTTACACCTAAGGATACCCATCCCTTATCCGCTACTCCTCCTGAACCATTCGATAGATTTTCATGAAACTTTACCACAGTCTTTGTGACAGAATGTAGAATTGCACCTTCTATTTCAGAATTTGATTTAATGATTTATGGGGTTTGCCATAGCAAAACATTGACTTAGCCATTACATTACTAGGGGATAGCAATCGTTTATCTGCTACTCTTCCTGAATCACTAAATAGATTGTCATGAAACTTTAACGAAGTCTTAGTTACATAATGTAGATTTGCATCTTCTATTTTAGAATTTGATTTGATTGATTATCAAATGGGGGAGCGGGGGGTTACGGGTATACATCGGTAATCTTTGCTCAGAGTTTTTCTAGTTTTAAAGCATCTTTACAAATTATGCTTAAAAATTAAATATTTAGAATATTTTCAATGAGAAAAGTAGTCAAAATTTTTTTAGCATCGCTCCGCTTGGCGGTTTTCATACCATTTTATGATTTACACCCCCCCCCCCTTTTCGAAAATCCTGGATCCACTCCTGGCTCATATAGTTATTCTTTCCATTAATCATTATATATTATTCTTATAAAATAAATATATTTCCAATTGAGTGTCATTAGAGTAACTTTTTTAGATTTTAAATTGAACAAAGGTCGTATCCTCGAATTAAGCTGCTTTCTACATGAAAAATCGCTAAAATTGGTGGTATTTTTCAAGTTAAAAGTGACGGATCTTTAATTTACTTTATTTTAATTTTGAAAACATCAACGGATAGCTTATACTTTGAACTTTAAGTACATATCAGATTGAAAATTGAATATTGACAAGAATTGGCATAATTTTACGTTAAAAAATAAACTTCCCATATAAGTCTATGTTAAATTTTGTCCATACAACTGATATCATTAATTAGTGTGCACTGTTGAGCCCTTAAGTGTAATCCTTTCCTTAAATGTAATCCGATCACACTTAAGGTTAAGGACCACCCTTTAATGTAATCACGGTTACATTTACGGTTGCAGGACCTCCCTTAATTGTAACCGATTACAATTAAGGGAGATCGTGTAGATATGCCTGCAGTACCTACCGTAATTGTAATCCCTCGGAATTAGTTTACAATTTGCAGCGCATATAAGATAAGAAGACGTGTTCCACCATAGCGTGATTATGAGTCATATTTGCTTTGAATAGCCATCGTTACCATGGAAACAAAAAAGGGCGGAGAAAAAGTGCTCAGAATTGTTTCAAAATATTATGCAAAAGAAATTTAAAAATTGTTCTAAAGCTTTCAATTCCCTTAAGGTGTCTCAGTGGTATTATTCCGCCATCTTTGTCTAATAATTGTTCATTTAGGTATCATTCATTAAGAAATTTAACAAAATAGTTATTTAAAATGAAAAGAAAGTTCAAATGTATTTAAAATTCATATTCCTAATCATTTTTATAACATGTTCGTTACAAAAACGTGAGCTAAAATACACGAGCTTTCAATCTGTTGCAGGATTTACAGAACACAGAAATTATTCAAGGGAGATAATTTGATAAAATAATTTAACAAAGATATCACTAGAGAAATTAACATTTTGCAATTTTTCTCTCTTATTTTAACGGTGACCCCTAATTTTTATTTTTCATATGTTAACTACTTAATGATAATTAAACACATGAAAAGTATGAAAAACTTCTATAATAAATTTTTCAAACTACCCTCTCATATAATCATTTTCCCTATCATTTCTATGTAAAATCCTGAAATTTTCAATTTCAGATTTTGCGCTTAAATGCACGGTGACCCCCAAATTTTATTTTATATTTTGAACAATAATACAATTATGTTTCTACACAGAAAATTTCACAAAATTCTATAATAGGAAATTAATACCCTGCAGACACCTTAAGCGGAAAAGTAGACGGAATTTTATGAAAATGACAGAAATTCTGACTTTTAAGCAGTATTTTTTACCAGAATCAAGCTAGCGACCAATTTTGGGTTTTATCTAAAAACCAAAAATTAAAGGCATACCGAAAAGAAGCATTATAGATTATGCATATTATTTTTACCGACCATTTTTTGTTGTTGTTTTTATGCCCCGCCCACGAATGTGGAAGGGGCATATAGTGTTACCCTTGTCCGTCCTTCCGTCCGTATGTCCGTACGTCCGTACGTCCGGTTAAGTTTTGCGTTAAGGTACATTTCTCGGAAACTGTTAGGTATAGAACAATTATAGTAGGCCAGTAGGTAGATCCTTGATAGTACTACAGAGTTCACTAGGCAGTTTGACTCTTTGACCTACATTTCATGGTTGAGTGACTCTAATTAAGTTTTACATGTAAGTCCATTTCTGAACAACTACACATTATAGGATGATGATGTTTCATCAAATTAATTGCCTTGACGAGTACTACCCAAATCATTGACAATTAGGTGCCTTTGACCTACATTTTACGCTTCGGTGACTTTGGTTAAGTTTTGCGTTTAGGTCCATTTCTCAACTACTAAACATTATAAGACAATGATGTTTTATCAATTTAATTTCCTTGATGAGTACTACACAAATCAATGACAATTAGGTGGCTTTGACCTATATTTTACGCTTCATTGACTTTGGTTAAGTTTTGCGTTAAGGTCCATTTCTCAACTACTACACATTATAAGACAATGATGTTTCATCAAATTAATTGTCTTGATGAGTACTACACAAAACATTGACAATTAGGTGGCTTTGACCTACATTTTACGCTTCATTGACTTTGGTTAAGTTTTGCGTTTAGGTCCATTTCTCAACTACTACACATTATAAGACAATGATGTTTCATCAATTTAATTGCCTTGATGAGTACTATACAAATCACTGACAATTAGGTGGCTTTGACCTATATTTTACGCTTCAGTGACTTTGGTTAAGTTTTGCATTAAGGTCCATTTCTCAACTACTACACATTATAAGACAATGATGTTTCATCAAATTAATTGTCTTGATGAGTACTACACAAATCACTGACAATTAGGTGGCTTTGACCTATATTTTACGCTTCAGTTACTTTGGTTAACTTTTGCATTTAAGGCTGTTTCTCAATGACTAAGTGTTGTAGTATCATGATATTTTACTGCAACATTCATCTATAGGATAACTACATGTTCACGAAGCATTGGGTACTCATGACCTACATTTTATGCTTGAATGACTTTGTTAAATTTTTGGGTTTAGGTCCACTTCTAAGCACTACACACAATATTCCATCACTGACAGGGGATTTATTTTATGCCCAATTGACTTTTGTTATCTTTTGCGATAAATTTATTGGCGGGGCATCCGTGTCTTACAGACACAATCTCTAGTTTATTCTACAAATACCATAATTGCTAAGCGTTTCCATGTGGATAAATCAAGTAGCTAAGAATTGCTTGAAAATGTACTGACAGGATGTTAAAGATCTTAGGGTTTAAATTTTCCTAATGACAACCGTTTTAATGGAATCGAAAAATGAGGGACAGAAGGATCTTTTCGGGACTCCGTGATTAGTTGTTTTATTCAACGGGCTGATTCGGGATTAACCCGTAACAATACCCATGATAAACGGAATAGGAATCTTCATTTTTCAGGATCAGGATTAAGTCATTTATTTAATGGGAAAATCGGGATTTTGTCATTATTTTCATGCCAATCCGAGATCAGACCCCACCTTCCCCTCTAAAAGAACGGGAATATAAAAAAACCAGTCAGGATAAATATTTGCAGGAAAGGTGACCAGGATGGGTTGTCTTATGCTAGCTCGAATCAGAAAACCACTATATGTATGTGACTCCCTCCAACTTACTCCTTCATTCTAAGAACAATCAGACTGCAACAAAATAAATACTTTCATTTATCGGGCCAGACTGATTCTCATCAATACTGGGATTTGTACGGAAATACCTAATACTTCCTTGCCAAATCCTGCAGACATGCTGCTGTTGTTCAATATTGAGGACGATGCGACATCTTTACAAATCTTTTTAAATGCAGTTTTGTCAAAGACATAAATTCCAGAGATTCAAAGTTACGGGAAGTATCGTGTTTTGTTGTGTCTACCCCAACGCTATCAATATTGACGCACAATTCATTTGTATAACATTAGACAGACAAAATTTACTAGAGGACAAAAACTCACAAAAAAAGAAAAGCGTAGTGTTTGTAACAAAATACAATCCGACAATCAAGAATATTAAAAGAAAATTGTTGCAACATTGGCATCTACTCCAACAAAATCAAAGGTGCAAAGATATATTTAAATCTCCACCGATAGTTGTTCACAGAAGGTGCAAAAATTTACAAGAATTACTAAAAATTAGAGTCAGTCTCCTATTCTCTACAGTTAAAAAGTTCATGAGAAAAACATAAATTAGAAATGGTAAATTGGTGCAATAAATGGGTGTATGGTCCAACATAAAGTATTGTGAATTAAATATAGTCAATTTGCAATAACAAAAGCGGTTGACCACTGATGAGACCCACCGCTTATTAAAAATAGGGGTCGAAACACCTAAATAAAGAAAAAAACAACCGAAAAATTAACAATGACCGAAATGTACAATCACAGGTCAGAATCACAGTACACTTAAAACAGTATCTAAACAACTGAATAATATTGGAAATACAGCACAAGTTAAGCTCTCAATAAATGAAAAGGGCAGTTATCAACATTACTCAATTATGCAAGACATATATTTGTTATTATGGAACAATACTTCTGGTGGCTTTTGAGTTTGTCAGTACTGAGATAGGATTTGGTGATTTTACTTTACACATACGGGAAGTATCGTGATATGTTGTGTCTACCCCAACGCTATCAATATTGACGCACAATTCATTTGTATAAGACTAGAATTGAAATATCTCACTAATTCAACGCATCGTTAATGAGCTATACCGGTTTTATGTGCTTCCCATTGACTGCAAATTCACAGCAAGTGTGGGCCAAAATAGGTGTCTCGCCCTTTGGCACATGAATCGTTGGAAAATTGTTTGACAAATTGCAAAGGAAATGGGGAAATATACCACAAAAATTAACCTAAATTACACCAATTTCAATTATTAAGAAATGTATCTGATCAGAGAAACTTGGTGTTTGATCATTAGACTGTGAAATTGAGGTCAAGGGCAAAAGTCTTATACTAGACTGACATAAACTAAGCATACCAAGTGACATACAAAATATTATTGATCTACCACTAATAAATGCCGAGAAATGAATCTAATCTTAAGAAAATAAAAATGGCCACTAAACCTTCATTTAACAGCTCAAGGACAGAAATCACACGCCAGACTGACATGTACTACTTAAGACCAACCTTCATACCTAATATTATTGACCTAGCACTTGTATTAATTGAGAAATGTATCAAATCAGAGAAGGTTAACCTAGTCACTAGACCGTGAATTTGAAGTCAAGGACTAATGTTATATGCAAAAGTGATCTAATCAGAAAAACTTACCATGGTCAGTAGACTGAAAGTGAGGTCAAGGGCAAAAGTAACATATCAGACTGACATGTACTACACATGACTGAGCTAAATACCAAATATCATTGACCTACCACTAATACTTGTTGAGAAATGGATATAATTAGAGAAATTTAACCTGGTCACTAGACCATGAAATCGAGGTCAAGGACAAAAGTCATATAACAGACTCACATGAACTACCCAAGACCAATTCAAGCTACATACAATATATCATTGACCTACCACCTATAGTTATTGAGGAACGGATGTAATCTGAAAAAAAAAAGCTTAACCTGGTCACTAGACCATGAAATTAGATTTCAAGGTCACATAATTTTGTGTCCATCAGTTAGCCCTTAATAAGTACTGCCACTGTACCAAATAAGATGTTCCTATATAAAAGGATTTTAAATTAATCGTGTATTTAGTAAAAGTTTACAATGCCACCGCCACCGCTGTCGTCATACTTTGAACGCCTACTTTAGTATGCCCCACTTTCGGCGACTTTTTGTCGCGGGCCAGACAAATACAATATGTCGAATGACGCCTCTCGCTACAATCTCGTGACAACATGTAGCAAAGGTATGGAAAATGACTTTCCATACGATATACTAGGAGCTCGAAATCTCTGGATTTTTTTTTCTCTGCATGGTTTTGTATAATCCTTTTACCGTTCAAGAGGTAGTTCTATAAGTAGTGGTCTACAAGCATTGGCTCTTTATTTCTTTCACTTTGTTGATTTAGGTCATGTAACGGGATAGTGAAAAAGTGTTATAGTTGTTATTGATACATTTACGGTAAGTATTACAATTAAGGGTTGAGGTTGAACCTGCGTTCACTCCCGGTTTTTCGTGGAGTCTATGATTTTCATCTTGTTTTATTAGTTTTGCATGTATGTTTTGTGCTTCGTGTGTCTGTCATTTTTACTTGGTCCATTTGTGTTTTATGTCCATTGACTATCCGTTTCTTCTCGACTTATTTAGATATTGTTGAACGTCTACTTAGCAAATTTTAGCTATATCAAGACGAGAACAAATTTGTAAATAAATAATCAATTGGGTTTGGGAACAGGAAATTTATATTGCCACAAAAAGGTAGGGCGACATCGAAACTTGCAACCAATCACCTACGGGCCGCTCAAAAGAGTTTACATAGTTTGATGCAGGGGTTCTATAACGTGTAGGTAGCATGGCATTTGTACCAAAACGAGGACATGAGTTTGCATTCTATCCGAAAGATTGGTACGGTATTCATTCATCCCGCACAACTACGAACATTAGGCTTTGCAGGGGTTGCACCCAACAGCCTAGGATACTGCGTCCTATTCCTATATTCCAGGGATTCATCGGGGTCAGCCCTGTTTAGGAGGGGTCATACTCAATATTTCGGACACACTATTTAAGGGAACAATATTTAACGTGAGCAACTTTAAACAGAAACAACCATTTTCTTGCTAATTTTAACTTTCTAATTTATTTCAATGTTTCCTTATCTTATATGTGCTACAAATTGTAAACTAATTCCGAAGGATTACAATTACGGTAGGTACTGTAGGCATATGTACACGATCTCCCTTAATTGTAATCGGTTACAATTAAGGGAGGTCCTGCAACTGTAAATGTAACCGGGATTAGATTAAAGGGAGGTCCTTAACCTTAAGTGTAATCGGATTACATTTAAGGTAAGGATTACACTTAAGGGCTCAACAGTGCACCCCGCTGAGCCGAACGAATTCTTTTACATGTAAAGTGACCCCCTTATTTAAAACAGCTTTAAAGACCATGGACATTATTTTTCCTAACATTTTTAATCAAATTATTGATAGTCATTATAATTTTTACTTAAAAGAATTCAAGCCTTTGAAAAGTATTTTCACATTGATCGACAATACAAGTAAATACTTTCACTGACTGTCATAAACTGCTACAGTGCCGAACAGTTTGTCACAATCATAGGCATGTCTGTTTATTACTGTGAAGGAATGTCCCAATTCATAACAGTACTTCATAAATCTTTCACATGTATTTATAGAACGCTTCTAATTCATGACAGGAATTTTCATATTTAACAGAAAATCAATTTATTCATACACAAATTACTTAAACAATATTGCAAAATGCTCATTATCACGTGATCATATTACATAACGTATTGATGAATATCAATTTTAATGATCCCGTGGTTATTTTAGGGCCAAAGAAATAAATATTTATGAGTGTTTTAATTTCAATTTTGTCTTTCAAAGGCAGTCAATTAAACAATTTTAAATTATATATTTTTCAATTAGCTGAATACTAAGTATATTGTTATGATATAAGAAATGGGTGAATAAATACGTGAAGGTTGTCTTAAATCCCATGTGTAATATTTTATGAAAGGATATGGAGTAAATGAACATGAGATCATAACACATATGTTAACTCCAACTGAAACACTTTTAATGAGCTGTATGGCCATTTCGGAAATTTATTCCTCATCAATAGCACTAGAAACCAAACATAGGAAATCCATTATATTAACAAACAAAAAATTAAAACGAAATCCGCATAGTCAATAATATCGAATACAGTTTAGGACAAAACTACGATGGAGGGAGTTGAACCTTAGGCTTTAGAATTACATAAATTTAGATAATAGTAATTGAACAAAGTGTACACATAAGATATAAATAGCTAGAATACAATATCTGTACCGATCTGTACATTTTTATTCTTTCAAATTAAAATATTAGACATAGACAGATATATTATACTCCCTATATGTCTTTGTTACCAAGCCGGTCCAATATATAGTATATTGACTGGGCCCGGTCCAATATAATGGAAAAATGCTTCCAGTAATTGTACACATCAATTATTACTGCCATCGTTATTTTCACCATTTCTGTTTTTATCTTTAAATTAAATATGAAATTTATTTAATCGTTTTAATCGTTTAATGAAATTTGTTTAATCGTTTCAAAGCTCTGTCCTTAGCAGATTTTGGCTTTACATTTAGATCACTTTGGTTATTTGGTCTTTATCAGTTTTTAAGCATTTTTGAGTTTATGGTCTTCCAAACGTTTCGATTTTATCTGCACTGATGAGACATAATTTGTCGAAATGCGCATATGCAGAAAGTAAATTCACAGTGACTTCGGTATTTAGTTATTTAATGAAATATAATGTGATTTGAAATTGATTATTTCTAAACAGGTGTTAAAATAACATTAATTGTTTCCAATGTATTTTTCATGACAATATGGATTTTATGGAGGAATTGTTTTAACACTTTTAGATCTTTTCTTTTTTTTTAATTTTTGGTTTTCGAAATATTTGAATCTTATCTAAACTAATTAAGGAGACATAATTTGTGGTAAAGATCATCTATATACTTGACTAAATTGAACTGTAATATAGATGCTTTCCAAATTGTTTTAAGAGGCATAACGGCATTATGCCACTACCATTTATAGTTTTCAGTACATAACCAACATAAAAGAATATTGCTGCGGTCAAGGAAGTGGCAAAACTTTCAGTTTACCGACATTAAGATTTACACCCAGGCTCTCAAACTTTCATTGACTCGCCATCGTGTAATGACAACATTGTATAAATTTGTCAGGTTTTCACGTCTGATATATCTACAATGTAGACATTTCACATCGATGAATCTAACACATTGTGTAAGCTTGGGGTGTTAATCTTCACTTCATTACGATAAAAGTTGTGCCACTTCCTTGACCGCAGCAATATTTTTTATTTCAAATTTGTACAGCCTTAGCAAAAAATCTCATTGATGAAGAAACTACACGTATACTGCTTTTTGGGGCTTTAATATGGTCGAACACAAAACATACAAAAAATCCTCTAAGAATAAAAAGACGATGGTTCATGCTTAAAAAAAGACAACAATTAGTCGAGTATAATATAACAAATAGTTCATTTCACTTCGGGCCAAATGGCAGTTTTTGGACGGGTCTCTCACTCCCAAAATACTATATGCACCTCAGCTTCGCTTCGCTGAGGTCCATACAGTATTTTGGTTGTGAGAGTCCATAAACTGCCACATGGCCCTCAGTGCCATGAACTATTTGTATAATATTGTAAAATATTATATCGATAAATCACTGACATTTTCTCGCTAAATGTAACATGTGTAAAATGAATAATTTTTAAATTAAAAATTGATTCTTAGACCTAAAAAATTATACCGGATCAAAATTAGGTTATTTGTTGTCTAAGTTTTAATTATATATCAAATACACCAAAATGAAAATCATAAACCCCCGCCGCAGCAGGTTTGCGCCTGTCCTAAGTCAGGAAATTTATTAAGCCTTTGTGTGTCTAGTCTTTTTCTAGTTAGTTTACTTTATGTCTATAGGAGTCTAGGATGATGTTCATTTCGCTGAACTTGATTACTCTTTATTCAGGGGCCGACTCCGACCTGCCGTTGGGTGTGGGGTTTTCTCACCGTTCATTGAAGATCTTATGGTGGCTTTGAGTTGTTATAACTCCCCTTGGGTCGTTGTCTCTTTGACACATTCCCCGTTTCCCTTCTTTTTTCTAGAGGCGGTAAGGGAAATAGGAATGGACCTCACCCTAATACAAGAGGAAACTCAAAACATTTCTGGAGAAAATCTCAAAGTGGCAATTAGTTTCTAATCCTGCACATGAGGTGCAAGCAACATGTCGCTCAACCTAGTGTTGCATGAGATAGTATTTAGTAAAAATTTCCCTTTGCATGATTTCCCTTAGGGGGAAAGTGCTGTGTTGTGAAGTTTTCAATGGGTGGACTGGCCGGTCGGACGTTTATCGGCCAGTCGACAGAAGGGATTATTAGGCAAAGGGGTCAGATGAAGTATTATCAAGACAGCGTAGGCTGTATAATTAATATGGGTGGTTAAAAATAAAAAGGTTAACCGGCGTTTATCTTGTCCTAGTTTTAACGATTGGTTCTAGTCAGACTCTCTGAGACCAACGACAACGTGATCCTTTTACAACCTCTTTTGAATGGTAGCCATAAGAGAGACACTGGGAAGACCTTTCATATTATCGTATCTGCATAAACTTCCTTTTGAACAACGCTAAATTGATGTTGTTTGTTTTCTTAGGAATTATTCAAATATAACACTATCTGGCAAAATGCTCCTTAAACCAAAATTCATCCTTTGTCCGACATCAACATATTTTAAAATAATCTCTTAACCATCAACATAGATTAAAAATCCAAAATGTAACCAGAATTTTCTAAGAACGAAATTCAATTAAATATTCAGTGTTCTTCTGCAAAGATTGTAAAAATAATAATAACATTGAATCGTAAAAACTGTAGGCGATGATGCCAATTCCGGACAGTTTATCCTTTAACAGCTCAAAAAAAAAAAGATACTGGGGGAAATAACTTTCAAAAAGGTGCATTAATTTATAGAATCTGGAATTTCTCATACATTTCATACTCTTTAAGTGAGAGTCTATAAAATTATGAACACGAGAATATAAATTCCTTATACAGTTCTGACACATATAACAATTTTGATTTTTGCATATCTAATTCATTTTTTCAAAAAAAATGTATGTTATTCACAGAATGTCTTGCCATGGAGGGTCACGTGACATTGTGCAGAGGCGCTCTGTATACTGACACCAAGTTATAACCAACGAGTACTGTATGCCAACAACGATCACTTACGATATTACAAAGTTCATAGCTGCATTTTTTTACAAATTTTACTCATGACTTATTTTGCATGAAAAAGATTACTTAGCATGAAAGACTTTCAACATTCTTTTAAATTTGTGTTGTTGTTAGTTTCTACATCACAGGAGCTAACCCGTATTTTATAAACATTTTACGCACAACTTGAGCTACTGTGACAATAATTGTCGAAACAAGGAAATACACTGTTAGATATTTAGAATATGGTTTAGAAGTTTTATTTATCATCCTTTGAATTGGCCTTATAACACTTTTTTTACCGGTCGGCCGGGCCCCCTGTCAACGATTGACTTTTTAATCTCAGTGCACGTGTATTCATAATTTTGGAGAATAGAAGTGTATGGTAGGTGTATGTTTAGATATAGCATGTTTTGACTTCTAACAAACATGAAAAACTTTCTGTTCCAACTACTTTTTTGTAAACTTCAATGAAAACTAAATAATAAAATAAATAAATAATTCTATTTGCATCACCCTCGGATGTATTGTTTTTTCCCTTCTCTGGAAGATGTATTCCTTTTGTTTGTTTTTATTCTTAATGTGAGGATGTTGTCTCAATTTTGAATATTTTGTAAAAAAATTTTGCCAATTATACACCACAAAGATCCCTAGTGGATGTCTCGAATGAATGTCGTATCTGTGTATGTTCGGGTGTAAGAAAAATACAAAAAATACCGAAGTTGCATAAAAACAGTAAATTTCGTTATGCTGTACACGTGTTTCAAGGAGTAACCTCTCATCAGCAACATTAAAATAAAAAAAGATATGGAAAGCCATTATCCAAAAGTAGTCCAAAAAGAAGTACTCATTTCCAAAAATATAGAAATAGGAAGCCAAATCCAGTACGGGTGTAAGAAAACATCGACTTTTACACAACGCAGATGACCAGATACCTTAGCACCTTCCAAGGCAGGTACACTCTCAACTTTGTGATGTTTATTTAAACCAAAACGTATATATTAGTGTTGCAATTTGTTTTTATTTAAAAATCACCAAACTCGAGTGATGTTACTAATAGTGACAACACTTTGTATCCTATCTGCCTTCATTGTCATTTTAAAGTGAACTCAGATTGATTTATGACCCTACTTGTCAAACAAGTGGCAGCTATAATGATTGTGCAAATAAACAAAATTTACATGTGTACTTGAGCCCTAACTGAACATATGATCACTTGTTTCCAAGGCTACTATGTAATCGTGCAATTTTTATTCAAGAAGACCATGATGTTTTGTTGTTTTTGTATTTTGCAGTCTACTGCAGCACGTTTATGTGCACTATATACTGCACTATATACTGCACCATTATTGTAAAAAAATGACTAGAAAGGCATTTTTCCCCAGATTATGGTGAGTTATTTAACGTATTCGTCAAAAAAAAAAGTGATAAACAACATTCCAGTTGAAAAAGAGATTGCGCATTAACCCGATTAATTCAATCCCTCTCCGTATCCGATTCTCTCCTTCTTAATTTTTCGAAACCTTGTCTTCTCCGTAATTGTAAGTGGTACAAATTATTATAATTTGTAACAACATTTTGTCATTTTCGATCCAAAATGGCGATACCCACAATTGTACTACGGTCAGCTTTTAACTACAAAATAAATAAAATCCTTAATCAAAAAAGGTACATTACTGTAATTTAGCATGAATCATTTTAGATAAGAAATAGATTGAATTAGGTGAAAAGTAAAAAAAAACGCGAACTTTCTGTTTAAAAAGGATATCATGGACCGGGACTTACATCTTTGAAAGTAAAGCAAATTATAAAAACTGCAATTTCTAAATGATTCCTTCAGTTTAAATTCAATGATAAAATGCCAAAAAAAAAAAAAAAAAAAAAATAGAGATTCGCAAAAGTACTTTTAATTGAGGATGAGCAACTACGGTTCCATATCAGATGACCCCGCAGCAACAACGTCACTTTCCATGCAGTAGTCGCTCAAGTTTATAATGCAACTAGACAGAAAATAACTTCAGTAACAGCTTAGTGAACACCAGGACACATACAACCACCTTAACTAGACATAAAATCACTTCAGGAACAGCTTGGTGAACACCAGGACATATACAACCACCTCAACTAGACAGAAAATCACTTCAGGAACGGCTTAGTGAACATCAAGACAAATACAACCTCCTTAAACAACAAGGTGGGCAGTTGAAAACCAAGACTGAGGAATATGATGACTGTTGCCGTCCATTTAGCATTTGAATATGTAATCCAGAGAAAAACATTTATAATAAACGGCCCTTTTCATGGCCAACAACATATTTCGAAAAGAATCATAGTTGAAAGACCAATGTTTTATCTGTCATGTCTCACCTATAAAGGAAATAAAAGTTCTCACCATATTTATTTGTCATAATAATGTCTAAATATATAGTGTTGTTTATATTCAGATTCAATCTTGTAATAATTCTTGAATATCACAATGTTCCAAAATTGTTGGGGATTTTTTTTTTTTTTTTTTTTTTTTTGAAAATGACTATTCTGGAATTAGATTTTGTTCCAGCATTGTTAACATTCTGGTATTCAAGAATTATGATCGCCAACTACAGGAGATCCCCAAAGTCAAGTATAAAAGTCTTTGAACGAACGTTACATTTCGCTTACCTGCAGAAATAACGTTAACTTTTCTTCTTGTAGACTCCGGAATATTTCCTTCTATTTCGTGCAACATACTGCCGAAATGAAATGAGAACCTACCATACAACATTCCATTAAAGTTTGTTTGAATTTGCTCCAGGGGTTTTAGAAGAGATGCTTAATGTAATTCACCATAGGGCCAAAGTTAAACTATGTTCCGCGTTGTCGGCCATGTTTTTGGGATAAAATCGAAATGGGCAATCATTTTGAATAACCTACCATACAACATTCCTGTAATTTAAAGTTTTGTTGACTTTGCTCAAGGGGAGTTGATGAAGAGGATGTTTTTCCATAGTATCCGATATCAAATATAAGTTCGTCAATGGCAGACATGTTTTTTGTCGGATCGTACAGAAATGAGCAATCTTTGTAAAAGACTTTCCATATGTCATTCCTGTAAAAATTGGCTTAATTTGTTTCAGGGGAGCTGATGAAAATGATGGTTTTTTTACATTTGATTACAAGTTTCTCGCTGACAGCCGCTTTAATATCAAGTCGGAATCAAATGAGCAATTTGCGTAAATGTCCTTTCAAACATCATTCCTGTAAAGTTTGATTGTATTTGCTTAAGTTTTTTTCACAAAATGCACTTGTTTTGTAAAATTTTGTTGACATTTGTAAAATAGTTTCAGAGCAGATGATGAAAAATGTTTTTCCCATCTAGTCCAATTTTAACATTCTACAAAGGTATTCACCAAGCCCAGTAGTCAGTTCATCGGTGCTGACCCGAAAGCCGATTCTATTTGAGATCTTATAATATCTAAATATTTGTAAATTTTGTTGAAACTAAGGAGTATCTCCCTCATGCAAAGTTGATTTTAACTTTATTTATTTTTTTAAATATTGGTTATTTATTCTCTATCAGTTTTTGAACATCTATGAGTTAATGGTCTTCCAAAAAGTTAGATTGTATTTGCACTGAAGAGACATAAGTTGTCGAAATACATATATGCAGAACATAAATTTACAGTAACTTCGATATCTAGTTATTTTAAGAAAGATCCGTGCTGGCGAGCATGCTTTTAGCGAATTTATCGAAACCAGGGGTTTTAAAAGAGATGATCAATATAATTCACAACAGGGCCAATGCTAGGCTGTTTTTGTCGAATTGAAGATAAATAAGTAATCTCTATGAAGGACCTTCCGTACATCATTCCTGTTAAGTTTGGTTGAATTTTCTGCATTGATCCCAGAGGAATTGAGGAAAAAAGGTGAAAAAGATGTTTTTCAGATAAGTTCAATGTTAAATTAAGTTTTGCATTGGCGGAAATGTCTGTTGTCGGATCAAAACAAAGTTGACCAATTATTATATGCTCTTCCATTAATGTTTTCTGTAAGGTCTGGTTGAATTTGCTTTAGTGGTTTAGAGGAGTTGGTGAAAATGATGTTTTTCTTAAAGAGTCCAATATCAAACTAAATTCTGCATTGGCGGCCATGATTTTTGTGGAATTAAAACGAAATCAGCAGTTATTGTGAAGAGCCTAATATACAATATTCCTGTAATGTTTAGTTTAATTTGCCTCTGGGGTTTCAGAGGAGTTGATGAAAAAAATGTTTTCCCATAGAGTTCAATATTCAATTAAGCTTTTGAATGGCGGCCATATGGTTTGTCGAATCGAAAGGAAAGGAGCAATTATTGTAAAGGAGGATCGCAGTATATCATCCCTGTAAAACCTGATTAAATTTTCCTCATTGGTTTCACAGGAGTTGATGAAAATGATGTTTTCTTAAAAAGTTTCAGAGCTGGTGATGAAAAAGATATTTTTCCCATAGAATCAAATGTTAAACTAAGGTCCGCGTTGTCGGCCATGTTTTTTGGCGGATCAAAACAAAATGAGAATATTATACAATATTCTTTAAAGTTAAGGCAAATTCGCTTCGGAAGTTTTAGAATAGATGATCAATGTGATTCACCATAGGGCAAATATCAACTATGTTACGCGATGGTTGCCATGTTTTTCGTTGAATCGGAAAGAAATGAGAAACTATTGTGAAAGACCTTCCGTACATGATTCGGATAAACTCTGCTTGAATTTGCCTCAGTGGTCTCATATGAGTAGATGAAAACGATTTTTTTATCACATAGTGTCTAATGTTAAACTAAGTTAGGTGCTGGCGGCAATGTTCTTTTAGGATCAAAACGAAATGAGCAATTATTGTGAATGACCTACCTTACAGCATTTCTGTAAAGTTTTGTTGATTTTTTTCCGGGAGTTTCAATTGAGTTGATGAAAACAAGATGCTCTCAAGAGCCGTCTGTATCGCTGACCTTGCCCTTGACTTACATAGACAGTTTATATTAAAGACCCCATAGTTAAACTATAGTTCCAATATGCCAATTAGTTTCAGGGGAGAGATCTCTATTAGTGTTTTCCATATGGTCAAGTGTTAAACTATTTTAGCTGCTGGCAGTCATCCTGGATCAAGTATGAACCTGAAAAGCATTTTGTTTGAAGGGGATCACCTAAGAACAATTTTCGCCAAGTTTGGGTGCAATTGACTCGGTAGTTTCGGAGGAGAAGATCTTATAATGTCCTTTTCCATAGGGCGCAATGTTAAAACTATGTTTTCAGCTGGCAGCCAACTTGGATAAAGTGCTGACCTGAAAAACAATTTTTATGTAGGGGACCACCTAAAGATTATTAAGGCCAAGTTTGGTTCCAATACGCATAGAATTTTCGGAGGAGAAAATCTTTGAAAATGTCTTTTCCCATAAAGAACAATGTTAAAACTATGTTCCCGCTGGCAACCATCTTGGTTGAGGTGCGACATGAAAAACAAGTTTCTTGTAGGGGACCTTCTAAGAACTATTGTGGCTAAGTTTGGTTCCAATTGGCTGAGTAGTTTCGGAGAAGATCTTAAAATGTCTTTTCCCATAGGGTCCAATGTTTAAACTATGTTTAGGGTCATCTTGGATATAGCGCTGACCTGAGAAACAACTTTTTTGCAGGGCCTACCTAAAGACTGTTGTGGCCAAGTTTGGTTCCAATGGTCACAGTAGTTTCGGAAGAGAAGATCTTTTAATGTTGTTTTACATACGGTACAGTTTTAAAACTATCCTCCCTACTTGCGGTCATCTTGGATAAAGCGCTGACCTGAAAAACATCTTTTGGCAGGGGACCACCTAAAGACAATTGTGTTCAAGTTTGGTTCCAATTGACTCAGTAGCTTTGAATGTCCTTTCGAAATGCGCATATGCAGAAAATAAATTCACAGTAACTTCGGTATTTAGTTATTTGTTACCACTGGGTCGATGCCACTGCTGGTGGACTGTTAGTCCCCGAGGGTATTCACCAGCCAAGTAGTCAGTACTTCGGTGCTTACCCGAAAGCCGATTATTTTTGAAACCTGATAATATCTAAATTTTTGTAAATTTTGCTGAAAACTAAGGAGTATCTCCCTCATGCAAAGGTCTGTCCTTGGCTGATTTTGGCTTTACATTTAGATCATATTGGTTATTTGTTCTCTATCAGTTTTAAATAGCTTTTAGTTTATGGTCTTCCAAACGTTTAGATTTAATCTGCACTGAAGAGACATAAATTGTCGAAATGCGCATATGCAGAAAGTAAATTCACAGTAACTTCGGTATTTAGTTATTACTCATAGGGTCCAATGTTAAAACTATGTTTCCCGCTGGCGTCAATCTTGGTTGAGGTGCAACCTCCCCCCCCCCCCCC
>MJUU01047965.1:0-23477 GCA_002080025.1 Modiolus philippinarum | reverse complement strand
GTTGATAAAACTGAGGTCTGGCCATTTCTGTAATAAAATCAAACCCTAACAAGGGTATAACACTTCTAGGATCAGTGACACTGTAGGATATCATAACAGCCTCAGATATCAATCTATGTTGAAAACAATAACTACCATCATTATTAATGTTCAAATATTTTCCTTTAAGTCGCTTTGCTGAATCATGAAAGTCTGTTGTAAGAATGTTAGTAAGAGGGTTTCTGTACATGGTTCTCATCATTGACAGGAATGTATCCTGGTTTATTTCATGTATATTGACAGAATCACCATTCAGTAAAATGTAAACTAAAAGTGTGAAGTCTATCATACTATTTTCATTTGTTTTTCCACCNAAATCAATCATACTCCTTTTGTTTGTATCTCCTTCAATTCTTAAGTTGTCCAGTTCCTTTGCCAATTTTTCTGTTGGGTGACAGAAAAAGTTATGACCTTGTTTGGTGAACTTTCGATGTGAAGCAAATAGATAGCATGTTTCTGGAAATCCTATCTGTGTCCTGATATCAGAATCCAGAATTTTTTGTAACATATCCTTGTGTATATAAACTGTAGAATCAGTATCAATAATGGAGTCCTCACTGATATTTTCTTTTCTGATGTCATCTGTTATCAATATTTTGTTTTTCGTTAAATATTTTATAAGAAGGGATTTTTTCTCCTCTGCAGTCATTTGGTTTTCATCTAAAGTTAGGTCTAAAATATGTTGATCATGGAAAATTCTGTGTTGGTCTGTGTCGGAGGTAATGTTCTGATAGATATTCTTCCTCAAAGTAAGTATAACTTTTATGTTCTTATTTTGTGTTGTTGTGTATATCACATCTAATAATTTAGAATGAACATTGTCATTGTAAGAGCAATTTGTCCTTCCAAAGACATCATCAATGAACACAGCATCCACACCATCAATCATATCCTGCCATTGTTCAATGTCATATAGTTGTATGCATCGAAGTCTCTCATTATCCATTGACAACAGTCTCAGTAGTTCTAGGCCAATACAAGACTTGCCAGTACCAGGATATCCAATGATAATTACGATTCTGTTTTCATTTATACACACCACAGCTTTGTTGACAGCTTCTGTAGTCACAAATGTCTTTTCATCTGTGTATGTGTTAATCATATATTCAGTATTTTCTGTAAATATAAAAATATATACATATGAATATATACAAATTATTTAAACAAATACATGTAAATAAAAATTTAAACAATATTAATATGGGCATGCTTTTTGCCAGACAATGTACAGGTATCTTTTGTTACAATTGATCAGTATATGTTGGCTAAGTAAGCTGACTTTTTTCTGCAATTCTTTGTTCCATTCATGTGTATGTTATGGTAAATATCGAAATTACTTTGAATTTAATTTCTGTATATGTCCATTTCGACAACTTATGTCTCTTCAGTGCAAATCAAATCAAAGCATATGGAAAGCCATAAACAGAAATATGTGTAAAAGCTAAAACCTATAGAATCTAAATAGAAAAGCCAAATCAGCTGAAGACAGAGCTATGCAAGAGAGAGATACTCCGTAGTTTTAAACGAATTTTTTTTAAATTTAAATATTGCAAGTTCCTAAGTAAAATAAAATTGAGCAAGAACCGAAATACTTGCCACTTGGTAAGTGGATACCGCTTAGGACTAACAGTCCACCAGCATAAGCATCAGTCCAAAATGGTAATAAATAATAAAATACCGAAGTTACTGTAAATTCATTTTCTGCCTATGGCAATGAGGTGCAGCATGATATATGCACAAAATTAATGTTCTGTGTGATTCAATGTCTTATTGTCGTTAAAGCATGCATTGTGTGATCTATGATCTAATTTTGGCTGAATCATGTAATGTCTGATCTATAGTTTTATCGTTGCTTATACATATAAGGTGTGGCTTGATTATGCTTCATACATGTATTGCCTGATATTTGTATTTATTCTGTTTAATAAATGGACAATGGAGGCGACAACAACCACAACAGATACAATCTTGACAAAAACAACAACAAACGACAGAAACGATAAAAAACAGACAATTTTGACAACACAAACAATGGATAAAACAACACAGAAAACAGTAAACAACACAGACAACACTAAACAGCAACACAGACAACACTAAACAACAACAAGAACAAAACTAAACAACACAGACAACACTAAACAACAACACAAACAATCGATGTAACAACAACACAGACAGCACTAAACAACAGCACAGTTAATGGGTACAACAACTAACAGACAACACTAAACAACAACACAAACAATGGATATAACAACACAGATAACACTAAACAACAACACAAACAGTGGATATAACAACAACACAGACAACAATAAAGAACAACACAAACAATGGATATAACAATAACACAGACAACCCTTAACAACAACACAAACAATGGATAATACAACAACACAGACAACTCTAAACAACAACACATACAATGGATATAACAACAACACAGACAACACTACAGAACAACACAAACAATGGATATAACAACAACACAGAACACTAAACAACAACACATACAATGGATATGACAACAACAGACAACACTAAACAATGGATATAACAACAACACAGACAACACTAAACAACAACAACATAGACAACACTAAACAACAACAGCACAAACAATGGATATAACAACAACACAGACAATGGGAACAACAAAAAATACAGACAACGGAGATGACAACAACAAAAAATACAGAATCAAGAAGGAGACAACACGGACGATTAAAAAGGCGACTACAACAATAGACATAGAAGAAGATGATACCGACACAGACAATGGTGACTACAACAACAGACAATGAAGAAGATGACATCGACACAGACAATGGCGACTACAACAACAGACAATGAAGAAGATGATATCGACACAGACAATTAAGAGGATGACATCTAAACAACAACACAATTAATGGATATAACAATAACACAGACAACCCTTAACAACAACACAAACAATGGATAATACAACAACACAGACAACTCTAAACAACAACACATACAATGGATATAACAACAACACAGACAACACTACAGAACAACACAAACAATGGATATAACAACAACACAGACAACACTTAACAACAACAACACAAACAATGGATATAACAACAACACAGACAACACTAAACAACAGCACAGTTAATGGGTACAACAACTAACAGACAACACTAAACAACAACACAAACAATGGATATAACAACACAGATAACACTAAACAACAACACAAACAATTAATAGATTTAACAACAACACTGACCACACTAAACAACAACACAAATAATACAAAAACACAGACAACACTAAACAACAACACATACAATGGATATGACAACAACACAGACAACACTAAACAAGGGATATAACAACAACACAGACAACACTAAACAACAACACAGACAACACTAAACAACAACAGCACAAACAATGGATATAACAACAACACAGACAATGGGAACAACAAAAAATACAGACAACGGAGATGACAACAACAAAAAATACAGACAACAGAGATGACAACACAGAATTTTAAGACCATGACAATACTGACAATGAAGGATACATTAAAGGACAGGGATACAACAACACAATCAACTGTAAAACAATTTACTGATATATACAATGACAGACAACAGAATCAAGAAGGAGACAACACGGACGATTAAAAAGGCGACTACAACAATAGACATAGAAGAAGATGATACCGACACAGACAATGGCGACTACAACAACAGACAATGAAGAAGATGACATCGACACAGACAATTAAGAGGATGACATCTAAACAACAACACAATTAATGGATATAACAATAACACAGACAACCCTTAACCACAACACAAACAATGGATAATACAACAACACAGACAACTCTAAACAACAACACATACAATGGATATAACAACAACACAGACAACACTACAGAACAACACAAACAATGGATATAACAACAACACATACAACACTTAACAACAACTACACAAACAATGGATATAACAACAACACAGACAATGGGAACAACAAAAAATACAGACAACGGAGATGACAACAACAAAAACAATCGTGAAGACAACACAGAATTTTAAGACCATGACAATACTGATGATGAAGGATACAGTAAAGGACAGTGATACAACAACACAGAAAACTGTAAAACAACATGCTGATATATACAATGACAGACAACAGAATCAACAAGGAGACATCACTGACGATTAAAAAGGCGACTACAACAACAGACATAGAAGATGACATCGACACAGACAATGGCGACTACAACAACAGACAGAGATGACATCGATACAGATAATGGCGACTACAACAACCGACAATGATGATGACATCGACACAGACAATGGCGACTACAACAACAGACAATGAAGATGACATCGACACAGACAATGGTGACTACAATAACAGACAATGAAGAAGATGACATCGACACAGACAATGGCGACTACAACAACAGCCAATAAAGAAAATGACATCGACACAGACAATGGAGACTACAACAACCGACAATGAAGAAGATGACATCGACACAGACAATGGCGACTACAACAACAGACAGAGGAGATGACAACAACACACACAATGGCGACTAAAACAACAGACAGAGGAGATGACAACAACACAGACAATGGCGACTACAACAACAGACAGAGATGACAACAACACAGACAATGGCGACAACAACAACAGACAGAGGAGATGACATCGACACAGACAATGGCGACTACAACAACAGACATAGGAGATGACAACAACACAGATAAGGGCGACTACATCAACAGAAAGAGGAGATGACAAGCAACACAGAAAATGGCGACTACAACAACAGACAATGAAGAAGATGACATCGACACAGACAATGGCGACTACAACAACAGACAATGAAGAAGATGACATCGACACAGACAATGGCGACTACAACAATAGACAGAGGAGATGACAACAACACACACAATGGCGACTAAAACAACAACAGACAATGAAAAAGATGACATCGTCACAGACAATGACGACCACAACACAGACAATGGCGACTACAACAATAGACAGAGATGACAACAACAGACAATGGCGACTACAACAACAAACAGAGGAGAATACATCAACACAGACAATGACGACTACAACAATAGACAGAGATGACAACAACACAGACAATGGCGACTACAACAACAGAAGAGATTACAACACAGACAATGGCGACTACAACAATAGACAGAGATATCAACAACACAGACAATGGCGACTACAACAATAGACAAAGATGACAACAACACAGACAATGGCGACTACAACAACAGACAGAGGAGATTACAACAACACAGACAATGGCGACTACAACAACAGACAGAGGAGATGACATCACCACAGACAATGGCAACTACAACAATAGACAGAGGACATTACAACAACACAGAAAATGGCGACTACAACAACAGACAGAGGAGATTACAACAACACAGACAATGGCGACTACAACAACAGACAGAGGACATTACAACAACACAGAAAATGGCGACTACAAAAACAGAGAGAGGAGATGACATCAACACAGACAATGGCGACTACAACAATAGACAGAGATATCAACAACACAGACAATGGCGACTACAACAATAGACAGAGAAGATGACATTAACACAGACAATGGCGACTACAACAATAGACAGAGAGATGACAACAAAACAGACAATGGCGAGCGACAACAACAATAGACAGAGAAGATTACATCAACACAGACAATTGCCACTACAACAATAGACAGGAGAGACGACAACAACACACACAATTGCGACTACAACAATAGACAGAAAAGATGACAACGACACAGACAATGGCGACTACAACAACAGAGGAGATGACAACAACACAGACAATGGCGACTACAACAACAAACAGAGGAAATGACAACAACACAGACAATGGCGACTACAACAACAGACACATGGATATGATGACATCAACACAGACAATGGCGACTACAACAACAATAGACAGAGAAGATGACATCGACACAGACAATGGCGACTACAACAGACAGAGGAGATGACAACAACACAAGACAATGGCGACTACAACAATAGACAGAGGAGATGAAATAGACACAGACACTAGCGACTAAAACAACAGACAATGAAGAAATTGACAACAACACAGACAATGGCGACTACAACAACAGACAGAGATGACAAGAACACAGACAATGGCGACTACAACAACAGACAGAGGAGATGACAACAACACAGACAATGGCGACTACAACAACAGACAGAGGAGATGACAACAACACAGACAATGGCGACTACAACAACAATAGACAGAGAAGATGACTTCGACACAGACAATGGCGACTACAACAACAGACAGAAGAGATGTCAACAAAACAGACAATGGCGACTACATCAACAGATAAAGGAGATGACTACAACACAGAAAATGGCGACTACAACAACAGACAGATGAGATTAAAACAACACAGACATTGGCGACTACAACAACGGACAGAGGAGATGACATCAACACAGACAATGGCGACTACAACAACAGACAATGAAGAAAATGACATCGACTAAGACAATGGCGACAACAACAGACAATGAAGAAGATGCCATCAAAACAGACAATGGCGACTACAACAACAGACAGGATATGACACCAACACAGACAATGACGACTACAACAACAGACAGAGGAGATGACAACAACACAGACAATGGCGACTACAACAGCAGACAGAGGAGATGACAACAACACAGACAATGGCGACTACAACAACAACAGAGAAGATGACATCGACACAGACAATGGCGACTACAACAACAGAGAGAGGAGATGACAACAACACAGACAAGGGCGACTACATCAACAGACAGAGGAGATGACAAGCAACACAGAAAATGGCGACTACAACAACAGACAATGAAGAAGATGACATCGACACACACAATGGCGACTAAAACAACAACAGACAATGAAAAAGATGACATCGTCACAGACAATGACGACTACAACAATAGACAGATATGACAACAACACAGGCAATGGCGACTACAACAATAGACAGATATGACAACAACACAGACAATGGCGACTACAACAATAGACAGAGATGACAACAACACAGACAATGGCGACTACAACAGACAGAGGAGAATACATCAACACAGACAATGGCGACTACAACAATAGACAGAGATGACAACAACACAGACAATGACGACTACAACAACAGACAGAGGATAATACAACAACACAGACAATGGCGACTACAACAACAGACAGAGGAGATTACAACACAGAAAATGGCGACTACAACAACAGACAGAGGAGATGACATCAACACAGAAGATGGCGACTACAACAATAGACAGTGATATCAACAACACAGACAATGGCGACTACAACAATAGACAGAGAAGATGACATCAACAGAGACAATGACCACTACAACAATAGACAGAGATGACAACAACACAGACAATGGCGACTAAAACAATAGACAGAGAAGATTACATCAACACAGATAATTGCCACTACAACAATAGACAGACGACATGACAACAACACGGACAATGGCGACTACAAGAACAGACAGGAGAGATGACAACAACACAGACAATTGCGACTACAACAATAGACAGAGGAAATGACAACAACACAGACAATGGCGACTACAACAACAGACAGAGGAGATGACAACAACACAGACAATGGCGACTACAACAACAGACAGAGGAGATGACAACAATTCAGACAATGGCGACTAAAACAACAGACAGAGGAGATGACAACAACACAAGACAATGGGGACTACAACAATAGACAGCGAAGATGACATAGACACAGACAAAAGCGACTACAACAACAGACAGAGGACATGACATCGACACAGACAATGGCGACTACAAAAGACAATGAAGAAAATGACAACGACACAGACAATGGCGACAACAACGACAGAAAATGAAGAAGATGCCATCAAAACATACAATGGCGACTACAACAACAGACAATGAAGAAGATGACAACAACACTGACAATGGCGACTACAACAACAGACAGGAGATGACACCAACACAGACAATGACGACTACAACAACAGACAGAGGAGATGACAACAACAAAGACAATGGCGACTACAACAATAGACAGACAAGATGACATCGACAAAGACAATGGCGACTGCAACAACACACAAAGATGACAACAACACAGACAAGGGCGACTACATCAACAGATAAAGGAGATGACAAGCAATACAGAAAATGGCGACTACAACAACAGACAGAGGAGATTACAACAACGCAGACATTATCGATTACAACAATAGACAGAGGAGATGACATCGACACAGACAGACAATGGCGATTCCAACAACAGACAATGAAGAAGATCACATCGACACAGAAAATGGCGACAACAACAGACAATGAAGAAGATGCCATCAACACAGACAATGGCGACTACAACAACAGACAGAGGAGATGACATCAACACAAAAAATGGCGACTACAACAATAGACAGACAAGATGACATCAACACAGACAATGGCGACTACAACAACAGACAGAGATGACAACAACACAGACAATGGCGACTACAACAACAGAGAGAGAAGATGACAACAACACAGACAATGGCGACTACAACAACAACTGAGAAGATGACACCGACCCAGACAATGGCGACTACAACAACAGACAGGAGATGACAACAACACAGACAAGGGCTACTACATCAACAGACAGAGGAGATGACAAGCAACACAGAAAATGGCGACTACAACAACAGACAATGAAGAAGATGACATCGACACAGACAATGGCGACTACAACAACAGACAATGATGAAGATGACATCGACACAGACAATGGCGACTACAACAACAGACAATGATGAAGATGACATTGACACAGACAATGGCGACTACAACAACAGACAGAGGAGATGACAACAACAGACAATGGCGACTACAACAACAGACAGAGGAGATGACAACAACACAGACAATGGCGACTACAACAACAGACAATGAAGATGACATCGACACAGGCAAGGGCGACTACAACTACAGACAGAGTAGATTACAACAACGCAGACATTCGCGACTACAGCAATAGACAATGGCGACTACAACAATAGACAGAGGAGATGACAACAACACAGACAATGGCGACTAGAACAATACACAGAGGAGATGACAACAACATAGAAAATGGCGACTACAACAACAACAGACAGAAAAGGTGACATCGACAAAGACAATTGCAACTACAACAACAGACAGAAGACATGACAACAACACAGACAATGGCGACTACAACAACAACAGTCAGAGAAGATGACATCGACACAGGCAATGGCGACTACATCAACAGACAGAGGAGTTGACAACAACACAGACAATGGCGACTACAACAACAGACAGAGGAGATTACAACAACGCAGACATTGGCGACTACAACAATAGACAGAGGAGATGACATTGACACAGACCAATGGCGACTACAACAACAGACAGAGGACATGACAACACAGACAATGGCGAGTACACTAAACAGACAAAGGAGATGACAACAACACAGACAATGGCGACTACAACAACAACAGACAATGAAGAAGATGACATCGACACAGAAATGGCGACTACAACAACAGACAGAGGAGATGACAACAACACAGACAATGGCGACGACAACAACAGAAAGAGGAGATGACAACAACACAGACAGAAAAGGTGACATCGACAAAGACAATTGCAACTACAACAACAGACAGAAGACATGACAACAACAGAGACAATGGCGACTACAACAACAGACAGAGGAGATGACAACAACACAGACAATTGCGACTACAATACCAACAGACAGAAGAGATGACATCGACAAAGACAATGGCGACTACAACAACAGACAGAAGAGATGACAACACAGACAATGGCGACTACAACAACAGACAGAGGAGATGACAACAACACAGACAATGGCGACTACATCAACAGACAGAAAAGATGACAACAACACATACAATGGCGACTACAACAACAGACGAAGATGACAACCACACAGACAATGGCAACTACAACAACAGACAGAGGAGATGACAACAACACAGACAATGGCGACTACAACAACAACAGACAAAGAAGATGACATCGACACAGACAATGGCGACTAGATCAACAGACAGAGAAGATGACAACAATACAGACAATGGCGACTACATCAACAGACAGAGGAGATGACAACACAGAAAATTGCGACTACAACAACAGACAGAGGAGATAACAACAGCGCAGACATTGGCGACTACAACAATAGACAGAGGAGATAACATAGACACAGACAATGGCGACTACAACAACAGACAATGAAGAAGATGACATCGACACAGACAATGGCGACAACAACAGACAATGAAGAAGATGCCATCAACACAGACAATGGCGACTACAAAAACACACAATGAAGAAGATGACAACAACACAGACAATAGCGACTACAACAACAGACAGATGAGATGACACCAACACAGACAATGGCGACTACAACAACAGACAGAGATGAAAACAACACAGACAATGGCGACTCCAACAATAGACAGAGAAGATGACATCGACACAGACAATGGCGACTACAACAACAGAGAGAGGACATGACATCAACACAATGGCGACTACAACAACAGACAATGAAGAAGATGACATCGACAGACAATGGCGACAACAACAATGAAAATGACATCAACACAGACAATGGCGTCTACAAAAATACAGACGAGAAGACAAGAACACAGACAATGGCGACTACAACAACAGACAGAGGAGATGACAACACAGACAATAGCGACTACAACAACAGACAGAGATGACAACAACACAGACAATGGCGACTACAACAAAGACGGACAATGAAGAAGATGACATCGACAGAGACAATGGCGACTACAACAATAGAGAGAGGAGATGACAACAACACAGACAATGGCAACTACAACAACAGACAGAAGAGATGACATCGACACAGACAATGGCGACTACAACAACAGATAATGAAGAGGATGACATCGACACAGACAATGGCGACAACAACAACAGACAATGAGGATGACATCAACACAGACAATGGCGACTACAACAATAGACAGACGAGATGACAACAACACAGACAATGGCGACTACAAAAACGGACAGAGGAGATGACAACAACACAGACATGGGCGACTACAACAACAGAGCGAAGAGATGACAACAACTCAGACAATGGCAACTACAACAACAGACAATGAAGATGACATCGACAAATACAATGGCGACTACAACAACAGACAGAGGAGATGACAACAACACATACAATGGCGACTACAACAACAGACAGAGGAGATGACAACAACAAAGACAATGGCGACTACAACAACAGACAGGAGATTACAACACAGACAATGGCAACTAGAACAACAGGCAGAGATGATAACAACACAGACAATGGCGACTACAACAACAGAAAGAGGAGATGACAACAACACAGACAATGGCGACTACAACAACAACAGACAGAAAAGATGACATCGACAAAGACAATGGCGACTACAACAACATGCAGAGGAGATGACAACAAGACAGACAATGGCGACTACAACAAGAGACAGAGGAGATGACAACAACACAGACAATGGCGACTACATCAATAGAGAGAAAAGATGACAACAGCACATACAATGGCGACTACAACAACAGACAGAGGAGATTACAACAACACAGACAATGACAACTACAACAATTGACAGAGGAGATGACATCGACACAGACAATGGCGAATACAACAACAGACAATGAAGAAGATGACATCGACACAGACAATGGCGACAACAACAATGAAGAAGATGCCATCAACACAGACAGAGGAGATGACAACAACACAGACAATTGAGACTACAACAACAGACAGAGGAGATGACAACAACACATACAATGGCGATTACAACAACAGACAGGGGAGATTACAACAACACAGACAATGACAACTACAAAAATAGACAGAGAAGATGACAACAACACATACAATGGCGACTACAACAACAGACAGAGGAGATTACAACAACACAGACAATGACAACTACAACAATTGACAGAGGAGATGACATTGACACAGACAATGGCGACTACAACAACAGACAATGAAGAAGATGACATCGACACAGACAATGGCGACAACAACAGCAAATGAAGAAGATGCCATCAACACAGAGAATGGCGACTACAACAACAGACAGAGGAGATGACAACAACACAGACAATGGCGAGTACAACAACAGACACAGGAGATGACACCAACACAGACAATGGCGACTACAACAACAGACAGAGAAGATGACAACAACACATACAATGGCGACTACAACAACAGACAGAGGAGATAACAACAATGCAGACATTGGCGACTACAACAATAGACAGAGGAGATAACATAGACACAGACAATGGCGACTACAACAACAGACAATGAAGAAGATGACATAGACACAGACAATGGCGACTACAACAACAGACAAAGGAGATTACCACAACACAGACAATGGCGACACAACATCAGAGAGAGGACATGACAGCAACACAATGGCGACTGCAACAACAGACAATGAAGAAGATGACATCGACACAAACAATGGCGACTACAACAACAGACAATGAAGAAGATGACATCGACACAAACAATGGCGACTACAACAATAGACAATGAAGAAAATGACATCGACACAGACAATGGCGACTGCAACAACAGACAGAGGAGATGACAACAACACAGACAATGGCGAGTACAACAACAGACAATGTAGAGGATGACATCGACACAGAAAATGGCGACAGCAACAACAATAAAAATGACATTAACACAGACAATGGCGACTACAAAAATACAGACGAGATGACAACAACATAGACAATGGCGACTACAACAACAGACAGAGGAGCTGACAACAACACAGACAATGGCGACTACAGCAACAGACAGAGATGACAACAACACAGACAATGGCGACTACAACAACAACGGACAATGAAGAAGATGACATCGACACAGAGAATGGCGACTACAACAATAGAGAGAGGAGATGACAACAACACAGACAATGGCAACTACAACAATAGACAGAAGAGATGACATCGACACAGACAATGGCGACTACAACAACAGATAATGAAGAGGATGACATCGACACAGACAATGGCGACAACAACCACAGACAAAGAGGATGACATCAACACAGACAATGGCGACTACAAGAATAGACAGACGAGATGACAACAACACAGACAATGGCGACTACAAAAACGGACAGAGGAGATGACAACAACACAGACAATGGCGACTACAACAACAGAGAGAAGAGATGACAACAACTGAGACAATGGCGACTACAACAACAAAAAACAATGAAGATGACATCGACAAAGACAATGGCGACTACAACAACAGACAGAGGAGATGACAACAACACAGACAATGGCGACTACATCAACAGACAGAGGAGATGACAACAACACATACAATAGCGACTACAACAACAGACAGGAGATTACAACAACACAGACAATGGCAACTAGAACAACAGACAGAGATGATAACAACACAGAGAATGGGGACTACAACAACAGAAAGAGGAGATGACAACAACACAGACAATGGCGACTACATCAACAGACAGAGGAGATGACAACAACACAGACAATAGCGACTACAACAATTGACAGAAGAGATGACATCGACACAGACAATGCCGACTAGAACAACAGACAATGAAGAAGATGATATCGACACAGACAATGGTGACAACAACAGACAGGAAGATGNGAGCGGGGGGTATTACTAGTGAGCATTCGCTCACAGATCCCTTGTTTTTCATCAGATTTCGATGGAATTTTTTTCTTTGAATTTCTATGGATGTAAAGTTTTAGTTGATAGTATATATTTTACATAGCTATTACGTTTTTTTCATCAGTAAGTGATCAAAAGTGTTGACTTTTTCTCTATTTTGTTTTTAGCTAATAACTGTGTCAAGCTTCTTTTTGTGTCCATCTTATTATTGTGTCGAGCTCTTTACTGTGTCCACATTCACTTTAAACTACTTTGTTGAAATTTCAGTGGTCGACATGCTGCGGTCGTATCATGCTGCTCTCGGCGTAGCAATTTATTGACACTTATATATTTGTGTATAATGGTGCTGGTTTACATCGGCAAACGAACACTGAAGCAAGAACGAGAAAAGGGGGAATTCTAGAATCATAAATCCAAAATCACGGCAATTCATATCCCACAGGAATGGTGCTAGTGTTGGCATCATTAGCTTCTCTGGATAGCACAATAGTGGACAAATTATTATCAAAGAGGTATGGCCTCTTTCCTGTGAATTTATTTCATTCAGCACACCAATTTTGCAAATGGTTTAAATGTCTCCAAAACTGTTTTAACAGGTCATCTGTTCTATACATTATCATAACAAAATTGATTCAAAAGTATTTTCATAAAAGTTACAGTCGCTGTAGTTATGATAGATTTTGACAATTTTTGTAGGTTTTTATTAAAGTTTGTTGTATAGCACCCCAGAACCAAACTAAACTCATTACCATTGGGGAGGGTGAATGTTTATGTTCCAGACCATACGCGTATTTGGACCTTACGCGTACGGTCCGGACCGTATGCGTATACTCATATGGTCCGACCATACGCGTACGGTCGGACCATATGAGTATACATGTACGGTCTGCGACGAGCTGGACCATAGGCATATATTTAGACCGTATGAGTACAAAGAAAAAGAGAGACCATTTATTTCTTATTCAGACAATGTTACAGTTAAAACTGATAGCACTAATTACCATGGAAAACCGTCTTATTAGAAATAATAATTACTAATATAACTGAAATGAAATTATAGAAGCAGTGAAATAAAACAAATATCTTCACATTTTCACACAAATTTTAAAGGTGATACATAAACTTCCATTTTTACATTGAGAAGTTTTGTTCGTTGACAGGTAGTAATCCTTTTTGGAACACTGTATAATTTCCGCTGTTATATTTATTCAGCCGTCCCTTTACGAGATTTTGGGATTTGCGCCCTTTTTGGGATAATTGGGGAAAATGTTGCTGTTCCTTAGAGATGGTATTCAATGTTTGTTTTCTCAGGATTTTCAGACAATAAGTCCATATATTTTATTTCAATTAACATTCAAATAACTTTCAATTGATAGGCATTTCCAAAACATAATTATGGTAAAGTAAATTCTTATTTTTTTCTTACATTTTCGTTGAAATAACGATTTTCAGAAAATCGTCTTTCTCTCTTATCATAAGAGCTTAATTCATCAAATGATATTGTATACGGTATATTAATTTTTTGATATGTTATCCAAGAACACGCAAGACTTTGAAATAGCCAGACCGTACGTGTACGGTCCGACCGGATGGGTATTTTGGAAAAATACTTGTATGGTCTGGACCGTACGCGTATGGTCTTGAACATTTATATGCTATCAACAAAAAATGGTTTGGGTTCCTGGTGTCCTTTGAGGAATACCATCTTCCTAAACACTGTAAAATGGCTTAAATGGACACAAAAGACTATTGATAGTGATGTTTGACCACTAGTATGTCAGAAAATATGTAATGTGGCATATAATAATTTTATTCGTAAATGGTACACATACCATAGACCACCTTATAGCAACATTTGAGCATGTTTTGAAAATGACCCAAGATATAGGATTAAAATTCACAGCTAAACAGGGTTCGACTCTATCATTAGTCCTGTAGACCAAGGCTAGTAGATTTTTAGAAGGACTACTGAGAATTTGGGCTAGCAAAATTTGGAAAATTTCTCAGAGGTATTTCAATTTGGCCTGGTAAATCACTCGAGGAATAGTGAATTCAGGTATCTTGCAATCTAACCCTGCTAAATGGCCCTACTTCTTTAAGTATGATGTTTCTTGGCACATAAGTTTTCATTTTACCAAGTCCATGTCCATCCAAACGCTTGACATATTTAGGCTTTCTGGGCTGATTCGCTACACAAGAGGGAAGTTGATGAGTAAATAAAATCAATCAAACTTGGTTGAAGACAGATTTTCATTGCTTCATGTGGTTGCTTTTGATCAAAAGAAGTACTCCTATACTGTAAAAGACTGTATATCCACACATGTTTACAATCATGACAATAGAAATGATAATGGGGGTTGGGGTGCAGATTATAAAGTTCCTTGAATATCCTTGAATATGGATTGTTAGTCATAGTTCAAATACTGTAAGACAGATCATTGTTAACATCATTGGACTTGGTAGTCATACAAAGAAAGTGTTTTTTCCAGCCAAAAAAAAATGCTATTTTCAAGTCACAAATGCCAATATTTCATCAGCTGTCATAACTAATCCAGGTAATTGGCAAAGTGTTGATATAGTTGACCGTTAGCTATTTATATGGATACTGACGATATTCAACTTGCTAAAGATGTAAAATTAGATGTTGAAGTGGCTTTTAACGGTACATGATATCTGCGAAACCTTATCCAATTTCAAAGGCTCATTTTGTTGTTAATTTTGTAGAGAAGCCACCTAGAAAATATAAGCAAAATCTGTCAAGGGTTTGTAGGGATAGACATGGACCACAAACACTTGACTTATGAAGATGACACATAAAAGCTGAGGTTCTAATTCATGTTCCTGGCCCCTCCCCTTTCAGAAAAGGGGGCCAGAAAGTGGTTAAATCGTCAGACTAGCCTACCCTAACAATTTTGGGGTAAGGCTTACTATTTTCAGAGTCATCTTGCACCCTTATGATGGTTTACCATTTCTTTATAATTTGGTAAGTTAGCATTATTTCTGGAAAATTTTCAGTTCCTGTAGGTCATTTCATTGCGATTCTGTATGTTATAGTTAAGATCGGCATTTTTGGTAGTAAAAAGAATGTAAAAACAATCTTTAAGACAAGAATTCTAGCTTTCCACCCAGTTTTGTTTCATTAAAAGGTGCCTTACAATTTTTCATCTCGGATTACGAAGTGAGGGGGGCTGCATCTGCATTGGCGTCCGTGTCCGGTTAGGAAGAATGGTTAAGGTCCATTCTTGCTTACTGACATGCCCTACATCAACCATATTGGTATGCCTGATGCATTTTGGTATGATGTCTGGAATGCATGCTTCGGATGCTGTCTCTGACCTACATTTTACACATGAGTGACTTGGTTAGGTAGAATGGTAAGTCCATTCCCGCTTACTGACATAGCCCACATCAACCATATTGGTAAGTATGATGCATTTTGGGATGACAACAATGCATGCTTCGGATGCTGTGTCTGACTTATATTTTACGCATGAGTGACTTGGTTAGGTAGACGCTTACTGACATGTCCCACATCAACCATACTGGTATGTATGATTCATTTTGGGATGACAATATCATTGCATGCTTCGGATGCTGTCTCTGACCTACAGTTTAAGCATGAGCGACTTGGTTAGGTAAAATGGTTAAAGTCCATTCATTTTGCCTGGATGCTGACCTACCGCCAAAGATGCATGCACATGCAAGGTTAGATGATCCTACCATGTACAGTTCCTTAGATCTGAACTTGGACGTAAACTCGAATGTAAGTCGATCATGCGGAAAATATAGGTCAAAGTGACCTAATTTTGCCTGGATGCTGACCTACCCCCAAAGATGCATGCACATGCAAGGTTAGATGATCCTACCATGTACAGTTNTGCATGCTTCGGATGCTGTCTCTGACCTACAGTTTAAGCATGAGCGACTTGGTTAGGTAAAATGGTTAAAGTCCATTCCTGCTTACTGACATGGCCCACATCAACCATATTAGTATGTATGATGCATTTTAGGATGACAACAAGAATGCATGCTTTGGATGCGTCTCTGACCTACGTTTTACACATGAGTGACTTGGTTAGGTAGAATGGCTAAAGTCCATTCCCACTTACTGACATATCCAACATTAACCATATTGGTATGTATGATGCATTTTGGGATGACAACATCAATGCATGCTTCTGATGCTGTCTGTGACCTACATTTTATGCATGAGTGACTTGGTTAGGTTGATTGGTTTAAGTCCATTCTTGCTTACTGACATTTCCCACATCAATCATATTGGTATGTATGATGCATTCTGGGATGACAACAACAATGCATGCTTCGGATGCAGTCTGTAAACTACATTTTATGCATGACTGAATCTGTTAAACAGAATGATTAAAGTCCATTCCTGTTTACTGATATGTGCAACATGTGAAAATGCTGCGCAACGATTTTAGCTTAGCAGGCTGTGGCTGCTTTCTATGTTTTGATCAAGTAACTTACTATTTTTTACCAAGAGGGGTAGGCAAGTCTGAATCAGATTTTATCACATATTTGTCGGTAGAATCCTTTTTATGCCCCTGCGACGAAAAGTCGGGGGGGCATATTGTGTTACCCTTGTCTGTCCGTCCGTCCGTCCGTTCGTTCGTCCGTCCCTACAAATGAAAAACACAACTATTCATGTTTTTTTTAGAAAGTTTGCAAACAAATTCCAACTACTTCAAAAGAATCTAACTTACAATAAGTAGATGTGCACACACATATCATTTGGAAAATTCAAAATGGTCGCGGTTGCCATGGAAACTGAAAAAAAAACGGGAAAATTCAAAGTGCCTCAAATGGGACTGTTTCATAATGCACGGTTAGCTCCCCTTATCACTTACTGGTGAGTTCCGGTCGATCACGCTAGTGCATTTGTTTGTAAAATTGGTCATTTTCAAAATTTCATATCTTAAAGACCACTTATAATTTTAACATAATTCTTTTTCCATATTAAAATTTCATGTTTAAACTTTAAATACAGAAAATGGCTTGCCGATATATGAAGCCAGCCGTTTTTGTTTAGACATGTTTAGAAATACACAACTGAATGTGATTTTTCCTTGAAAATCCGTGCTTATTCAGAAGTTTACAGAAGTACAAACTAAATTTTGATAATTCCGGCCTATTGTACCATATTGTTTTAAATATTAATTTCAAATAAAAGATATTTATTTATTTATTTCTCATTTTATTTTTATTATGATTTTTTAAGGAGATTGATCTCCTTTGTGCCACTGGGCATTTACAAAGAAAGCACTACAGTGTTTACTTCTGTCTTATTATTTCTACAGTAATGAAGATTTATGCTAATATCATTGATTAACAAGAAAAGATATTTAATTTAGTACACCCTATAATAAGAAGAAACTGAAAATATTGTTCATTTATGACAAAATATTAGGAACTTTTTCTGTAGTGTAGTTAAAAATAAATCAACCGATTTGCCACCTTTGAACAATCTTGAATGCTCAAAAATTTAAACTGACCTCTATTGGAAGGTCAATCCTGTTTATTGTATCTTATCTGTAGTGATGTAACACATAGTTATGTACATGTAACACATTACTAGTTGTGAAGGTTGCTCATGTCTACAGGTGAATTATATTTTGTACATTTTATAAATCAATACATTTAATTTAGAATAAATATGTTAGGTCAGCTTCAAACAAAGTTTACAGTAATTATAATTTTAAATTTCAGATTGGTAAATTCAAAATGCAAAGTTTTTTTGTTTTTTCTTCACATATACTGGTATCTTGATATCTAAATACACTTTTATAAATTTCTGCATGTCTTTTATTATAATAAACTTTGAACAGTTGAATGATTAAATAAATGTATAAAAAATGCAATTTTTTTTTACAAAATTAGTGGACTAATAATTAAAGGGAAAATTCGCAAAAAAATAAAAATTCAATATTTTTTTCCTCATATCTTAGTTAGTACATAAATATATGTATTACTGTTCAATTGTCTTGGATAACTGCACAAGACTGAATTAATTGTGAGCAAATCCCGGTGCATCAACGGCCATATTGTCGTCTTGTCAAATTAAAAAGTCAAGTGATACCTAAAAACCAAAAAAATACCAAAACTCGATAAGCCTGTGTAAAAACAACAAGGACATAACTCTGATCTGTCCCAATAAGTATAATTTCTTTCGCAGTTTATACAGTGACTTTTTAGTTAGAGCAAAAACACTGTCCCAAAAGCTGCTTAGTCAGGGATTTGTTCAGCCTTTGTTACTTTCATCCCTTCAGAAATTCTATGGCCGTCACCATGACATCATTGACAGATATGACGTGTCTGTGTCCCAAATAAAAACGGACATTTTTAGCTAGATTTCACGTCTTTACAGATTTGACATAACCGGATTTGACTCAACCCCGGATTGACTCACTGATAGTGTGACGGGTGCCGCTAGCGGAGCAGGACATGCTTACCCTTCCGGAGCACCTGATGTCACTCCCGGTTTTCATGGGAGTTCACACTATGAGTGCCTTAGTTCTTAATGTTATCTTTTTATTTCCGTGCATTGTAGCTGTCTCACGTCCTAGTTTTGTCTTTGTTTTATCTGTTATCGTTTTTGCCATGTCTTTGGACTTCGATTTTTGTAGGCATCGCTTCCCTTGTTCCTTCGGTATTCTACTGCCGTTGTTTCGCTAAATTCAACGATTTGTAATTTATTCAATAAAGAAATGAAAATTTGCAGCTATTTTTTTTTCTTAATATATCATTAAATTGATAATATATCCAGAACTTTTACGAAGTTTCCGTTTTCACAATTAAATGAACAGAAAACTTTATAGAAATTAGAATTCATATACAAGAAGTAATCATAGTTATGCAGGCTTGGACTGGCCATATTGTGCATTAACTCGATCATATTATAAAAGTCAATTTTATCAACTTCGCATGCTCAGGGTCTTGGTATTGTGCTCGAATCACATAAAACCTATGCATATGACATTGAAATAAAACTAAAAAGTGCAATAAAAAGTGTCATAAAACTGCATATAAACGTACAAATACCTACTTAGGTATACTGAACACAGCCTAATCTCCGTGGTTTACAGTATATAACACAACTGTCTGTATAAACGATTTCGGCATTATAAGTATATAATTTTTTCAGACAACTTGAACCCATCACAGACATATAGCATTTGAAAGTTTCGCTTGTATTATAAAATGCTGAAGACATTAAAAAGGCATTACGAAAATCAATCTCCTATGGCGTTATTTTTTAAAAAGAAGCTGGGACTAATTTATTTATCATATTTGTCCCAGACAGAAGTAAACCGAAGGTTGAGCACAGGCGGACTTGGCTACTGAAAAGGGGTCCAGAAAAAAAGGGTTTACGCTAATTTGTCATTTGTTGTCAAACTGCTGCACGAAATAAATCATTTCTAACCCCAAATACAATATCTTTAGGTCATCCAGTTTTGAGCCGGGTGAATGACACTTTTTACTGTGTATGACCCTCGCAGAAACACTATAATCCTGAATGAATTGCATCTGTCTTTTTAAATTTTATACATGCAGTTTCTTGGCAAGTGCAAGCAAGCAGCAATCTTTATTCTCATAACCAATTTACAAAGGTACAGAGATGTAGTGTACAACATAACATTAAATACAAAACAAATCATGAAAGGAAGTTGAAAAATGGACAAACATATATGAATCAACCCGGAGGACATATCCTCTTGTTAACTATTCTTCTAAATTTGCAAAGTTTACAAAGTTCTAAAATAGATTTACTGTTCATGAGATTACCATATTTTATAACATTTGGTCTGTTCTTATACTTAGCATCTATGGATTTTTTTTTCTCTCATTAATAAAACTGGAACACTCAAACAAATAATGATATTCATCATCTATTTCCCCATCCGTACATAAATGACAGACTCCGTTATTTATTTAATATCAGAAAAGTAATTTAAATAATATTTGTGTATTGTGTTATAAGCGATTTTTTTTCCCCAAATTTTTATACGACCGCAAAAATTTTGCGGTCGTATTATGTAATGGCGCAGTCGTCGGCGTCGGCGTCTGTGGCCAGCATAACTTTGTTTCTAGTGGACGGATCATCTTCAAATTTCAGTATGTGGTTTCTTGGCATAATTGCTATCCCGGGTTTTAATTTGGGGTTTATGGCCCCACCCCTTTCAGAAAAAGGGGCCAAAAAGGGGTAAAATTGGGTATTTTTAGTATGATGTTTCTTGGCACATGCTTTAGCCCGGGCTATAATTTTATGTTCCTGGCCCCGCCCGTTTTAGAAAAATAAATAAATAAATAATCTTTATTTCAAGAGGATAACCCCATTAGCCGAAACTAATCTTCCTGGGGGTCCTCAAATACAAGCATAAATCATAAATTCACATATAATATATACAAACAGTTTGCCATATAAGGTGTATAAAACAATTCAATTGCATTTGATTAAGATTCAGATATACTTATTCTAGTATTTTGCAATTTATTACCATTTAAAAAGTAGGTATAACATTTTTCTTTAAACTGTTTAATTGATTTGCAAACTTTCAAATCATATGGTAAGCTGTTCCAAATTTGTGAGCCAGAATATAAAAAAGTTTTTTTTTTTGTATTTGGTTTCGGTAAAGTTAACATGCTGTTACTTTTGGAACGTAAACTATAAGAAGTGTTATCAACAAAATGAAAATCTTGCAAATACAACGGCACCATATTATTTAATGACTTATATACAAGAATAGCCTTTTGATAACAAACCTTGTCAATATCTAACCACTTTAAAGAATTAAAGAGTAGAGAAGGAGTCATTAAATCAGCTTCTAATATAACTCTTGCTGATTTTTTAAGAAGTCTATTGAGCTTTTCAATCCCATTTGTATTACAATTTCCCCATACTGTACAACAATACTCAAAATGAGGTAATATATAAGAGTTGAAATATATAATTCGTACATGCATCGGCAAAAATTTACGATTTTTTTGCAGCAAATTAATTCTATTTGATACTGTCCTAGATACTTTATTAATTTGATCTGTCCATGTTGAATGACTATCAATAAACAGACCCAATAATTTTTCAGATGTCACTTGCTCAATTCTTTCATTTGATATAAAAGTATTTAAATAAAAGTTGGCGTTACTCATTTTTTGTCTTGATCCAATAATCATTGCTTTACATTTCACAGGATTGATCTTCATACTATTTTCTGAGCACCATTTTTCTATCACATCAATATCTTTCTGTAGCTTTTTATTTAAATCATCAACATCATTACTTTTTGCATGTAAAGTAGAATCATCTGCATATAAATCCAAAGAAGAATTTTCTATATTCAAAGGCAAATCATTGACATATAATATAAATAACAAAGGGCCCAAAATTGATCCCTGCGGTATACCAGTTTTAATGCACATCTCATTAGATATAGAATTACCAATTCTAACTTTTTGTGACCTTTCTGTCAAATATGATGTAAACCATTCAAGAGTATTTTGTGACATATTATATATTTCCAATTTTT
>MJUU01047964.1:4554-17867 GCA_002080025.1 Modiolus philippinarum | reverse complement strand
ATAATCCAATCCAGTAAATTAATCCACTTCATTTTAAATTCATTTATTGTCGATGCTAACTGCAAGTTTCACCTACTTAAGATCCACTTAAATATACATTAATGGTATTGTCAATACGTAAATATGATCCGATTGTCTACACAAGAACAATTTTTCCCGCTATAAAATCCGTATGAAATAAAATTCACTAACGACTTCCCAATGCAAATTCCCAAGAGCATGCAATTGTCATGGTTACGTACTACCGTTGACAAGATAAGCTATTGTTTTACCTTTAATAATGTCGTCTGCTATGGCTGAACATTCTAGGACGCTTAGTTCGGCAAACAATAAGCATAAGTATAATGCCGTTGAAAGTCATATTCATATAATCTGATGCACACAATATTATATATCGATTGGATGTGTATTGTCATTCTAAAAAGCTAATTGGTTTATCTGCAGATAGATAAATTAATAACTAACAGAACTTGTATCTGATATATTTCATAGGATAATATATCTGTTTTTGGTTACAGTGTAAATAATGTCCTTAATGAAACCATTTTGTAAAACGGGATGATTCCCAGAAAATAACCATGATTCCAAATCAAATCGCATGCTGTTGCACCACAATTACAAATATTGGCCTTGAATGTATGACCATGGTCAGAATTAGTCTGCATAATATGGCAAATGTGTGAACGTCACGCAACTAATCTAAATTAAATAAAAAAAATAAAAAAAATAGCTCATTTCTTTATTCGCTTCGACATATTCTAGAAGTCGCTATAGACAGAAAATATTTGTCAATGTCATCACAGAAATACAAGGACAAAACATGCTGCTAACCATTATTATTGTCTACCTCGCATTGAATCATGGGATATTCTTTTTAGCTCACCTGGCTATGCCAGGGTGAGCTTTTGTCATCACTTGGCGTCCGGCGTCCGTCGTCCGTCCGTCCGTCCGGCGTAAACTTTTCATTCAAAGATCTTCTTCTCTGAAACCACTGGGCCAATTGGAACCAAACTTGGTCACAATAGTCCTTGGGTGGTCCCCTTTAAAAAAGATATCCGGCAGGTCCGTACCTAATCCAAGATGGCCGCCAGCGGGGAATATAGTTTTAACATTGGACCCTATAGGAAAGACATTCAAAGATCTTCTTCTCAGAAACTACCAGTCCAATTATAACCAAACTTACTCACAATGGTCCTTAGATGGTTCCTTCTATAAAGGTATCCGGCAGGTCCGCACCTAATCCAAGATGGCCGCCAGCGGGGAACATAGTTTTTACATTGGATCCTATGGAAGAGGCTTTCAAAGATCTTCTTCTCAGAAACTCCTAGTCCAATTATAACCAAACTTAGTCACAATAGTCCTTAGATGGTCCCTTCCAAAAAAGATAACCTGCAGGTCCGTACCTCCTCCAAGATGGCCGCCAGCGGGGAACATAGTTTTAACATTGGTCCCTATGGAAAAGACATTCAAAGATCTTCTTCTCAGAAACTTCTAGTCCAATTAAAACTAAACTTAGCCACAATGGTCCTTAGATAGTCTCATCCAAAAAAGGTATCCGGCAGGTCTGTACCTCATCCAAGATGGCCGCCAGCGGAACATAGTTTTAACATTGGACCCGATTGAAAAGACATTCAAAGATCTTCTCAGAAACTACCAGTCCAAATATAACCAAGCTTAGTAACAGTGACCCTTACATGGTCCCTTTCTTAAAAAGGTATCTGGCAGGTTCATACCTCATCCAATACGGCCGCCAGCGGGAACATAGTTTTAACATTGGCCCATAAGGAAAAAACTTTCAAAGATCTTCTTCTCAGAAAATACCGGTCCAGTTAGAACCAAACTTAGTAACAATGGTCCTTAGATGATCCCTTTCAAAAAAGGCATCCAACAGGTCCATACCTCATCCAAGATGGCCCTGTCCAATAAGGGTCCTTATGTCCTTACAATACAAGGTGGCGGCCAGTAGGGCCAAATTGCCCTATCTGACTGATGGTGATTTTCTTCATCTATAGTTAAATGTGAAACACATTAAAGCCTAAAATGATTTAATAACAAAAATAGTTTATACAAAAGTTTTATTGTTCATACAGAAACATTTTTTTTTATTACTAGAACTTGTATTATATATATGAAATAGTTCTCATTATGTACATCAACACATTTTTAGGGAGTGTATACAATTTAAAGATAGGTATAATAAAAGTGAAAATTTTAAAAATGGAGATGATTAAACTAAGGGAGGTTATAAACTTAATTTTCTTTTCAAACATGTTATAATTACAGCAATTTATCAGGACAATCTTTACCACTTTTCTTTTTTTAATGGGTCTCTGAATGCTTTGATTTCAGCAATATGTATTACTTTGAATATAAGGGGAACCCCTGCCCAAATTTTTTTTGAACTGTGGTCTGATTTAGGTTGTAATGGATGGAGGAGCTCTTAGTTGCCATGGAAATCAGACAAGAAAACTGAAATTTTAGGAAAAAAAGTATACTGCTACTTATTTTATTTACAGTTTCAACAATATGTATAAACTAGATTATGAGGGCAACCTCTGCCCAATTTTTTTTAAAAGGGGGCTCAAAATGTATTTAATTTCAGCAATATGTATTACCGGTATATAGATGATAAGGGGAACCCCTGCCCAAATGATTTTGAATGGGTGTCTGTTATGGGTTAAAATGGACGATGGTGCTTTCAGTTGCCTTTGACACCAAACAAGAAAACTGAGATTTTAGAAAAAAAATCATTCTGCTAAATTATAAATTCCAATCCAAGGTTGCTTCTAGCAGTGAACATAGCTTAAACTCTGGACCTTATTGGAAATACCATTCATCTCTCTATGTCAGCCATGGCCCAGGTGAGCGATACAGGCTCTTGAGAGCCTCTTGTTTATCATCATATATAATTTGTCAATAACTATTCATTTGATTAAAATACCGAGGAATGCAGTCCGATCGCATGAGCCATGGTAGATATACATGTACAGACCATGCAGATGCGAATTTTATGTTTCCGGTGAATGACTTTTTTGTACAGAGAACATTCGTACAAGGTTTGTATCACTAAAAACCGGAGGTCACAGTGAATCTGGCTTCTCAGATGGCTATTTTGACAACTATGTCTTTTCAGTGCATATTATGTTATTTATTATTTTAGCGACAAATATAAAGGTTTTCAAACAGATATTTTTTCTACATCAGCTCACATCTGCAATATTGTACAAAAACAAATTGCCCTATCTGACTGATGGTGATTTTCTTCATCTAATCTATCCAAAAGAGCTCGAAATTAAGGATACTACAGATACTTCTACACCGGCCTCATTCCTTGGCCTTCATCTTGAAACAACAGAGACACTACGAAACTAGGCTATTGCAATAGTCATGTAGAAACATTCCTACACCGCCCAACTCATTCGCTACTCAAGCACTTGTGCACGTCGGGAACTCGATGTTCTCAACCAAAAAAACGGGCGTCCGGAAATCTGTGATTTACACTTAATAAGTGCAGTTCGACAAATCAAAGAATGTCACTCCGTATAAATTTATAAAATAAGTTTTACTAAATCAAAAACCCTGTTCTTTTGGTAAATTAGTTTTTTCTGTCCGGATTTTAGAATCGCCCCGAAGCGGCTGACTACAATAATCACAATTTCTGTCTTAGAACGCAAACTTTTATATGGGTTTAGTTATATTTAAGAAATAGATTATTGCAAGCGGGCTCTATGCGAATTAGAACATGGGCAGACCTTATATTTGTCAATATTTTATACAAGCGTTTTGAACATTCGAAGCGGCTCTTAGAGGGCAATATTGGGTTTGACACTAGAATTAAAATATGTCGGGAAACTGCATGCAAACACACATAAATGGACATAGATAAATCTATATTCGTTATTTTATTTTAAAAAGTCGCTCATAAGCTTATGAATTAATACAAATAATCTGTTGTAAGAATATAAAATACGGATATTTTAAAATCGAAGCGGGTATTTATGTGAGCTGGTTGTATTTCTGATTTATATGACTGCTCAGTTATGTTATATTTGAAGCCAAAAAAGGAAAAGAAAAGGAATAAAAGTCAAATTAATAATTTTATTAACGTTAAAAATTAAAGTTTTTATATCTTAGTTGTAGAGCATGATATGCAACATAGATAAGATTTCATAACAACAACACATCCGTTGCTAGGTTACGGTAATGTCAATTTCAGTTCCGAGTCTTAAATATAGTAACTGTTGTAAATTTATATTATTGTCATTATCTGTTGCAGCTTTTGGGTGATTCATGATTTAAAAGTTTATTTACAAATTAATATTTAGTGAATAAAATGTGAAACTGTACGTTACGAATGTCCTTTTGTAATTGATATACGCATGTGCTAAAAAATATTGTTGGAATTAGTACATAGCTTTGTTTCCAAAGCCATAGAAGAGAGTTATATTAGAATTAAGATCTTTGACCAGTTTAACGTGGAGTGACATTCCCAGATTTTTAAAAACAGGGTCTGTCACTTTGTATTACTTAACTTCCTGGTAGTCAAACTCAGTTGAGACCATCGAATTTCCCAGGCGTGCTGTGGTCGATACAGTGACTACCTTGATAGATCTTGGTTGCTTACAGTCATCACTACAAAAATTTTACGGTCGACATCACGATCTTGTGGACCATGCATTATTGGATATCTGTTTCCCAGATGACAACAGATCTTTCCCTTTGCAACTAAAGTTTGTTTTTCCTCTACCGGATTTGACCTTAATGCCGGAGTTGACATGTTCAACATGGCAGGTTTCTTATACTACCGGTGCACCTGTCTCCTGTTGGGGATTTTATACTCACAAATATCTCAAACGACAGTACCTGGCCGCAAGTGTTGGTGTGGTAAGATATCTACATATCAAAGCGCATTGCTAAAAATATTGACAAGCCATATTAATAATTTGAGTCTTTACTGTTTTTTTTTTTACAAAATCTTTTAATTGCATTAGAAGGGTTTAAAATAATCAGTGATTTAAACAATAAGTAAAATTTAGATGTTTTAAAATGTGCAAGTAGAAAATAGTTGCTCACAGTTTTCTTTACGTCTATAAATATGAATGATTTGCAATGGCCTGAGCAAGGAGTTTTAAATACTTAATACCGTCTCTAAACCATGACAGACTTTTACTTATCTTGAAATAGAAATACGTGTGGTCGTAGAATGCATATACATATATCACATAACGGTTAATACGGGACTTTCGAGATAGGAACTCTCGTTTAGTTGAAGGCGGAAACGATGGCCTTAAATACCAGTAAGGGCCTGTAGAAATAAATATGTATCTCCTAAAAATAAGTTAGTTATGAAATTGAAGTCTTCTTCATGACAATACATAAACGAAATTTTAATTGACTGAAAAAAGTTAACCTGAAGCGCTACAAAAACACCCTTTACTCATCCGTGTGAATTAATTAGTGATTCCATCTCAATGTATTGATTTTTATCATATAGTAATAGAACTTTTTCCGATGTGAACACGACTAAAAAGTCCTGTATAAGAGCAGTTGCAGTGCATGAAAAGTCGGCAAGTCGATGAATATTAATGAACAAAGTAACGTAAATAACTAATTTTAAAGATATTATAGGGATGTGCAATATGAAAACGTATTTGCCACAAAAATAAACTGTATCAAATTCTAGAATTTCATTTTTTCCTTTTTTTTATTGATAGGATTTTCAATTGTTTCTATGTACACTGATGGCGACCAACACCATGAGATCAATGATTGTAATTAGGAAATAAAAACGTACAAAAATTGTGCTTTTATGTAATTTGGAACTTAAAATTGTTCTGTTGGATAACTTACTTTTCACAACAATAAGGCCAATTTTGGTATTATAAGGACAAATTTAAAGATGATTTCTTTAATTCAACAATATAAATTAAAATACATTGACTATAAAGTTTTAAAGTAATCATTTTCTTGTGTTATCCTAGATAATTTTTCGTTTGCCAATAGTGAAATGACGAAACCTTCAAAAATTCTAAATTTCCATTTTGTCTGCATATCTTATTAATGATTGCCGACAAGAAGCAAGGCGTTGCTCTACTAAAGAGATACAAAAGACATGTGTTGTGTGTTTTTCAACATTAAAAAAAATCATATTTAATCCTATTCACTTTGTAGCTTTTGAAGCGAAAAAGATATGAAATAAACTGTTTTTCTTTACGTGAAATAAATATACCCCACCGAAAAAACAAACTATGATATTGAAGTGTACCTATAATTTATCGTACATGAAAATTGTTTCATTAAATTTTAAAACAACTGCAGTAGAATACCAAATGAACAAAGTACCAAAGTCCAGAGACAACCCAAAAGCAAGAACACCAGAAGACGGAAGACCAAAGACACTTCACACCCACAAAACACACAAGCAAACACTGAATTACAACACTTAAAACGAAAGCACTAACAGTGTGAACTCTAAAAAAACAGAGTGACATCAGGTGCTCCGGAAGAGTAAGCTTGTCTTGCCCTGCATATACAGCACCCGTCACACAGTCAGTGAGACATTCGTGAGTTTGAAAGATCTGTTTTGTACCTGATCGGTTAATGTCATTTTCTAACCCGTAGACAAAACCAATAAAAATCCATTGTTACTTCTCTAATTGACAAAAACAATTAACCAGATGCGCTACATATAGATTAAATATAAATCATTCTTAGCTCATCAGTGTATTGCTGTATTGATTTTTTTTTTTGTAAGGGAGTCATAGATTTTTTCCGGCGTGAAGTCCCGTATTTTGTACATAGTTTGAGTAAAAGTTTAATACTGCTCATTCAGACATTTGAATTCTGCTTGAAAAGTTTTTTTTTTTGTGTCAGATAGAGTATAATTATCACCACAAATTCGCATTAAACGGTATTTTATAGATTCAAGATTTTTGATTGAACTTTCTGACACTGTACACTGTGACACTGTACACTGTGACAAGAGGCAAATACAAACATAAACAATGCATAACACGGCAAACAAAACTGTAGTGGAACACTTGTTTAACTTATTTTATTTTCTGTTTAGTCAAAGGGCTCGTATAGAAGGCTAAAAATCCTACCCCTACAGATTTCAGGAAAATTGTCCCATTCTTATTTCTTTGTTCGTTTGCTTGTATTTTTGAGTTGACTGACTTGTTTTCGTCCTGGTATGGCCGAGATGTTGCTCACTGGACGTTGATAATTTATTAATATATCAATAAAATGATTGTTAATAGTTTGAATATACAAATAGCATTAAAGTCATTTTACCTGTATTAATTGTACGAACATACAACGACAAAGATTTTTTATTGCCTTCGGCTAGATACTAAAACGCATTGATAAAATACTGTTTTTCTGTGCTTTTGATTGCATAATATTGTGTTGTTAGACATAAACATGGTAAAACTACCGCCAAATTACCCAAAAATTATTAAAATTAGTGTATCTTTGCGTGAATCGTAACGAATTGGTTGAATACAATATCGCAAGTCGCATTCACGCCCGGGTTAACCTGCGATCGCAAACTCGTTGGTCATCGCTGACCCGGTTATAAACAAAGAGAAAATAAACAACAAATGTGCGACAAAGAAGGTGAGTTTTATTAACTGTGTTATATTTTTGAAGGTAAATAAGATGTATTTGCACTCACATGCTAACAAGCAATAGAGAGTAGACATAACACTGAGATGTATTCTATAACAAGGGAGAAATCTCCTCTTTAAACCGATACTCGTCCAAATACACAAACATTTTCTTCAATTATCGCAGTTTTATGCAAATATATGGCCAAAATTGAACAAAATAAACTCAACCATTTATGTTTCATTCGTTCTAGAAACTGTAGAGAAAATATTGGGCCATACATATGTTTAAATGGAGAGAAAACATAATTTTTTCATGTCGATTGCAAGGATCAAATGTGGCCTTTAACACGGTGAAATAATTTAGTTGCTATCGGTTATCGCGGTTGAAGTTATCGTTAACTAACTTTTACAGCAAAATATTTCACGTGTAATTGAATGCAAAAGTGCTTGATCTGTTATGTGTCTTTATTTGTTTGAATTTTCTTGACAATTTCATCAATTCACATACATAAGAATAACGAAAAATTAAGAAATAAAACAACCATGAATGCATTTATACACCAATGTTTGGATAATGCCAAAAGTATAGTTTATTTCCTCTATCAAGTTGACAATTTGGCACTTCAGTTAGTTGATACTTAAATAGGGGAATACTTTGTGTTTGCGGGATATTGAGGTTCTTATATGGAAAAGTCAGACCACGAACCATTGTAGACAAATTATGCATGCTAGATCAAAGTTCCATGCAGTTTAAAGATCCTTTCTTTTTTACTCGAGAAATGAATGAAATCAATGGGTCTGATTTAATGCATTTGCCCATTTCTTTCTCTTTCCTGTGGCAATCAAAACTCGTTACCCTATTGTCTCCACCCCTTACTTTTCATACACCCGTTTCGTAGTTAAGGGGTAAACTGTTCTACTGTTGTCAGTCTGTCTGTCCGTCCGTCTGTCCGTCCGTCTGTCTATCTGTCCGTCTGCCACTCTGTCCGTTTTCAGCTTATATTTTTCCATTATAGCCATATATATATATATTGAAAATTTTCGTCAAGGGTTTAGAACTCCGCTTATGCATGTAGAAGGCATTTGATGTTTGGTCTGAAGGTTTGGTATGATGAATCTGACACTCATCTATACTTCCTATTTGCCGATCAATTTGTTTTTTTTTCATTGGAATTTTTCGTCAATGATTTCTCCGCTTGTGTATGTAGAAATGATTGATATGTGGTCTAAAGCTTGATGTGCGATCAGTTGTCACAGTGTTTCCCCTCTACAAGTCTGCGACTCATATCATTCCTATTTGCCGATAACTTTTATTCTTTCTCCGTTATAGGCACTTTTCGTCAACTCATTATGGCCTGATATGGCTGAAATACGTTAACTCTTACAAAGCCCATTCTCATCCAGCCATTCCGCTCAAACGGACACAAGGGGGCGTCTTGAATCAGCTTTGGGGTTAAACAAAGCTCACTATTGAAGGCCTAATGTTGACTTCAAGATTAAGTACAACAATTAAAGCGTTGATCCATTGCTTGGTTTTACCATGTGTTGATAGTAACTTTGTCTCATGTGCATATTTACTTCATATTATTTCATTGTATTTTTTAAAGAAATTTGGTTAAATTTGCTTCAGCGGTTTGAGAGGAGAAAATGATAATGTGAATTTTTCCAAAGGGTCCAATGTTAAACTTAAGATTCGTGCTGGCGGCCATGTTTTGTTATCGGATCGGAACGAAATGAGCAAACTTTGCAAAAGATCTTCTATACATCATTCCTGTAAAGTTTAGTTGAATTTGCTTCTGTACTTTCAGAGGAAAAGATGAAAATGTGAAAAGTTAACGGACGGACGACGGACGCAAGCTGATTGCAATAGGTCATACTGACCCTTTGGGTCAGGTGAGCTGAAAAAAAAATATGTAGTTCATTAGAAAGTCTGTCTTCAGTTTCCAACTTCGCTATTATACGTGTAACTATCAAACAAGTGCGATTCGATGAGATCATTATCATAGTAGAAACAATCTTTGCAACTCTGGAAAAAGTAATTTTTACTGTAATAAATAGTATTGATTTATGACAACAACAAGAGGTTCTCAAGAGCATGTATCGCTCAAATGGACCCTAGCTGGCTTACATTGACAGTCTTTGTTAACGGATCTAAATTAAACCATGGTTCCATTTTGCCAAGTGGTCTCAGCGGACAAGACCTTAAAAATGTTTCAGTTGGGTCTAAGTTTGGTTCCTTTTTCTGCAGGGGACAATCCAAAGACTATTGTGGTTCCAACTGGCTAAGCTGTTTAAGTGAAAAAGATCTTTGAATTTGTTTTCCCATAGGGTCCAATGTTAAAACGCTGCCTCCCGCTGGCGGCCACCTTGGACATAGCGCGGACCTGAAAAACACCTTTGTGTAGGGGACCACCCAAAGACTATTGTAGCCAAGTTTGGTGCCAACCAGCTCAGCAGTTTAAGAGGAGAAGATTTTTGAATGTGTTTTCGTATAGGGTCTAATGTTAAAACAATGTTTCCCGCTCGTAGCCATCTTTGATATAGCGCGGACCTGAAACCCACATTTTTGTAGGGACTACCTAAGGACTATTGCGGCCAAGTTTGGTTCAAAGTGGCTTTACAGTTTCAGAGGAGATCTTTGAATGTGTTTTCCCATAGGGTCCAATGTTAAACAATGTTTTCCACTGGTGGCCATCTTAGATATAGCGCGGACCTGAAAAACAGGACGCCGGACAACGGACGTCGGACAACGGACGATGGACGTCGGACGTCGTACAACGGACGACGGACGGACGTCGGACAACGGACGGACGTCGGACAACGGACGGACGTCGGACAACGGACGGACGGCGGACGCAAAGTGATGACAAAAGCTCACCCTAGCTCTAGCTAGGTGAGCTAAAAATTGCTTTATCGGAAGTCGCATCAATTGTTTCTACTATGATAACAGTCCAAACGATTCATGTCCTGCTCTGTTAACAGCACCCGTCACACTGTGAGTGGGTAAATCCAGGAAAATGTCAAAGTCGGTAGTCAAATCCGGGAAGACGTGAATCTAGCTGAAAATGTCCACTTTCATTTGGGATACTGACACGTCATATCTTTCGATGATGTTATGGTGACGGCCATAGAATTTCTTGAGGGATGAAATTAACATAGGTTGAACAAATCACTGACTAAGCAGCTTTTGGGACAGTGTTCCTGCTCTTTTCAAAAAATCACTGCACAAACCACACGCTCGACAGTAACGAATCAACTGTGAAATGCACACTCCATAGGCCGGAGAGGTAGGTATATTGCTGCTAAGAAAGGGAAAGTTTACGATTGGGAAATTAAAATCATCACGCTTATCATACAGCCTAGACTTCAAACGTCCATCTTCGTCAATAACAGATCTAGGTACGAAGTCGAAGTAGGTGTTTCAGTAGTTTCTTTAATCTCAAGCTCATTGGGATAGATCTGATGTAAATACTCCTTAAATTTAGGATTATCAAGAGAAAAAACATCGTCTATGTAGCGGAAGCTGAAATTAAAGGACTGGGCTAAATTCCTGTTTTCTTTGAACAAGCCCCCGTAAAAACTTGGCCTCGCACGAACAAAGGAAAAGATCAGCCAAAAGCGGGGCACAGTCAGTTCCCACAGGAATCCCTACCGTCTGTCGGAAAACACCGACCTCCGAACCGAAATAAGCGCAAACTGAAGTCGCATGCAAAATTCCAAGTGACTGTTATTTGCAGTTGCTGAGCAAAGAATTACGAAAAGTTTTATCGTTGACAGTATTTGCCCAAAATATTCCAAGTCAATAAAGAAGATTTGATCGGTAAGCGCAGTATGGGACCCCATACTAAAGTCACATACAAAATTAAAAGATGCTATGATTTGTGGTCGTTGAGGAAAGTGTTACGAAAATTTGTACCAGTGATGATACTTGCTGAAAATATTCCATGTTGGTACACAGCAAGTAGTTGTCCGATAGGTCTGGAATTGGCAAACGCAATATGGGACCTCATACTTAGGTCACGTGCAAAATTTCAAGTGACTGTGATTTGTAATTGCTGAGAAATGTTACAAAAAGTGGGACAGACAACAATGACAACGACGACGCAATACTACTAAATAGATCCTTATGTGTCGCCCATGCTACGTGTGCAGATGATATAACTGTAACGATTCAGTGATTTAATGTGAGTACACTATAAGTAATTTGCTTTTATACATCGTACGATATATGAAAACTAAATGGATATCATTCTCTTAAAAGTCTGTTGAAATATAGTTTTAGTCTTCAGATAATAGAACAATCATCGATAATGGCCAATTCCTGCACTAAAAATTGCATCTCATTATTGCGCTGACTACTTACATTGCAAATAACAACAAAATTCATACCGTGTTAACGATAACATTTTTTAGTTGAAAACCGCGTTACGCGAGATAACTTCAACCGTGTTAAAGACCACATTTGATCATTACAGTCGATATGGAAAATTAATGTTTTCTCGCCATTTAAACATGTGTGGCCCAATATTTTCTCAATAGTTTGAAAAATAAATGGTTGAGTTTATTTTGTTCAATTTTGGCCATATATTTGCATAAAACTGCGATAATTGAAGAAAATGTTTGTGTATTTTGACGAGTATCGGTTTAAAGAGGAGATTTCTCCCTTGTTATAGAATAAATCTCAGTGTTATGTCTACTCTCTATTGCTTGAAGCATGTGGGTGCAAATACATCTTATTTACCTTCAAAAATATAACACAGTTAATAAAACTCACCTTCTTCGTCGCACACTTGTTGTTTATTTTCTCTTTGTTTACAACCGGGTCAGCGATGACCACCGAGTTTGCGATCGCGGGTTAAACCGGGTGATTCACCTTCTATTGTATACTTTATTTTTTGTCCGCCCCAATGTATGATGGCCTCTTACCTAGGGTTTGTGTTGGCCATGCAGTCCCCGATTCTTCATAGGATACGCTGGATCCGGTCCAGCACAAAAACATACACAAGTACACAATAATCTGATTAATTTAAGTACAAGTAAGTTATCAAACAAAAACAAGATAAATATTATATTAAGATTCTTAAATCATAAATTATAATATACACCAGGTCAAACCACATCTCAATAATTAATATTTAAAACTAGTAATAATATTCGTATCGAGTAGACCGAATTGTGTTACATATTCACTACTTATATGCCACGTGGATTATTACAGAATTTTGAACTGAAAAGATAATAGATACCTATTTCAAAGTGCAATTGTGAAGATTGACGTATGGATAGAGAAAAATAGTAAAATTTATAAGACATATATAGAAATTTCTTTGGAGAAGTAAGTAAACTTTTAAGATTTTATATCATTTAGAGTTTGAATATTTAGACATGTAGAATATAAGACTGAGACATATTTTTGTACACAATTTGTTGTTAATATTGGCAATTAGAAGATTTACGATCCTGACATTGGAAAATCGAAATAGGGAAAAGAATGAAAATCTCCCAAATTTCCATTTTTCAAACATATTGACCTAATAAATAAGAATCGATGGTGATATATTTCAACGTTGTATCACAACTGATAATTTAGCTTTAGAAGTACAGCAAATAGCTCAAAATGTTTATATAAGGGAATTGAAAAGGAAAAAAAAATCCACAATTATTTGCAATGGGCATTTTTTTTTGTATCCACAGGCTATAAAA
>MJUU01047963.1:33730-67357 GCA_002080025.1 Modiolus philippinarum | reverse complement strand
GACGGACGGACGGACGGACGGAAGACGGACGGATGGACGGACAGACGGACGGACGAGGGTAAAACAATATGCCCCATGACTTACCATCGCGGAGGCATAAAATTCAAAATTTTCATCTGGAGGTAATTTTCTGAACATTTTCTAGCTTCTGACTAGTTTTTATGATATTCTAATAAGATTTAATAACTTTATTCACCATCTAAAAAACTTTAATTTGTGGGTTACCATTTCAAACAAGTGATGACCCTAGAAGATGTCTCGCCTATCCCTGCTGGACTCTAAATTGATGTGAAATCTAAGTGAACTAATCTGAAAAGTGAACATGCTCACTAGACTGTGAAATTGAGGTCAAGGACAAGAGTCACCAGCCAGACTGACATGTACTACCCAAGACCAACCTACATACCAAATATTATCAACCTACCACTTCTAGTTATTGAGAAATGGACTTAAGCAGAAAAACTTAACATGGCCACTAAACCGTGAAATTGAGGTCAAGGTCACATGACAAATGTCAGACTGGCATATACCCAAATAAATCTTGCTATAGGACCAATATTGTGAGTCTAGAGGCAACAGTTGCTGAGAAATAGACTTGAATGTAAAAATTTAACAAAGTCACTGAACCATGAAATTGATGTCAAAGAAACATGACAGGTGTCAGACTGGCGTGTACCCATATAGATCTCCCTACAAACAAAATATGACCGGTCTAGGTGTAACAGTTACTGAGAAAAGGACTTGAATGTGAAACTATGTCACAGATTTTCTAAGTTCACTGAACCAAGCATTGAGGTTAAGGCAACACGACAGGTGTCAGACTGCCGTGTACCCATATAGATCTCACTATAGACCAAATATGACAAGTCTAGGTATTATAGTTCCTGAGAAAAGGACTTGAATGTGAAACTATGTCGCAATGTTTATGTGCTTATTGAACCATGAAAACAAGGTCAAGGTCATCCAAAATATATGCTGCTGGAAAGGTCATCACTTGGTGGTGCTGTGGACCAAAGATGATGTTTGTATGTATTACCCTTGAAAAGTTATGAAGGTTTTAGAAAAAAGTTTACGCCGTCCCCGCCGCCGCCGCCGGATTGCTATACCTATGTCTCACTTTCAGCGACTTTCGTCGCAGGCGAGACAAAAATTAAGTCCAAATACAGAAAGACAAAAAAAAATGTTCCAATTTTTTTTAGCTAGTGGTAACTTTCTGACCATTATCTAGCTTCTGTCCAATTTTGACCCAATTCTATAAAGATTAAATGACTCTATTCAACCTATGAAAAACTTGTACAATTATTGACAACGACAGAACTTGGACCGCTATGCCTCGCTTCCGCGACTTTCGTTGCAGGCGTGACAGAAAACATGGTAAAGTGTGCTTTTCATAGTGTTCAAGTGGACAGAAGACTTTTGGAAACAAAAACCAGCTTAAAGGCTACATGAAGTACTCATGGCCAACTTTCATTAATCAAGAAACTTAAGTTGAGGAATGTTATTGACAATGATCACTGACCATCAGTCAATGGAGTTGGCTAGCGGTTTAAAATATTTTTTTTAAAAATCTCTACAGAAGAAGTTATGTAAAATGCCCTAAATATTTTAAGGAATGGAAACAGAAAGAAATCAGAATTTGTTGAATTGCAAATTCATCATGAAATGTAAACTCCGAAAATTAGGATGTCAAACAACCCCAACATTTTACACATTTGTGCTCCAGGTGTATTACACAAGTCTGTTTTGTTTTGACACGATAATAATAACTAGTGTTTTGATTGCGATGATATTTTGCATATTTATGCAGTAAAACACATTGGAAATGACTATATTAGTTTTATATACATCATCCATATTTAGCAATTTTTATAAATTATTGTGTCCACAAACTTTATGGACAATTACCTGCATACATGTACCATCTAATGAATGCAATTGATTTCATTCAGTCAATAAAAGATTATGTAATATACAATGTTTCAAAGGAACCCAGACTAAATAACAGAAACTGATTCTGTAAAAGAAGACAATTTCAACAAGTCAAAACAATTAAGAATTGAATGCATTATTTTAAAGTTTCAATGGGGTATGAAAGTGTTGACCGAAGCACATTTTTAATGAAGTGTGACAGCGCGTCATGTTGAAAATGTGCGCCAGGTCAGCACTTTCTTGATCCCTATGAATCTTCAAAATAATGCATTCAATTCTTACAATTACATTTTAACTGGAATGTATGAAAACACAATTTATCTATTGGAAAGTACATAATTTACTTTAGGATTCTATTTTTACAAATTAATCCACCACATGAACATGTGATCAAATGTGTTTCATTGGAATTGCAACTTCACATTGATATGCCACATGATTGGTGTTCAAACTGACAGAATTCAAATGGATATGCATGAAATGTAATTATTAGCTTGCAAGGTTCAACTGGACTACAGTCTACAGCTGATAGACAGTCCAAATATTCTCAATGTCAAATGGTTTCATTTTAAAGTTTGTTTATAGACTATTGCATCCCTCCAAAAGTGCATTGAATATGGTTTAAAAAAACATTACTGTCTAACAGAAATTTGATTTAACAAAATGAAATGTCTATTCAGCTCATAAAACTGGAAAGGCAAAAAAAAAAAAAATTGGGCATGTATATTTTAGTTATTGGTAATTTGAATGAATTTCCTTTGATCTCAAGAGACTGATAATCTCAGTATCACCGTACTGGACATTATCACAAAATTATTAGGTCACTGTGAAGGCGTCACGTGCGGATTGCTATGCCGACATCACGTTTTGCACTATTTGTCGTGTTCATGTACACATAATACGTTGAATAAGAATGCATATAAATTATTGAAATAAACAACAGATTAACTGAGCTAAAATGGAAATTTCATTTTATTTTATTTTATTACAGAGTTCTAATCATCATTTTGTAAATAACCAATAAAAGAAATATAGGACATTTTGTTTTTGATACGGACTTTATCACGGCGTAAGGCATTAAGCTCCCCTTGACGGGCTCACTTGATATTTGCCGTGATAACATCTGTATCAAAAACAAAATGTCCTGTATTCCATATTTCTCAATTTCATTCATGTCCTTTCTTTGTTTTTTACAAGTAGTATCATTTTCTGATCAGTATTATCATGATTATGCTATATTTATCTAAGTATTATGCTATATTTATCTAAGTATTATGCTATGTTTATCTAACTATTATGCTTTATTAACTTATAGTTACATTTATTCATATGCAGCATTTTTAACTGTTTTTATGAAAATTTTAACATCGTTTGGAACAGTTAACTGTTCACCTATTTCCGGCCGTACTGTTCCATGCGCAAAATAATTGCACAGCACGACGTCATTCAACTTCTAGTTGCTTACCCTTTTTAAAGGCAAATTTTTAAAATTTTATTATATAATATCTTTATTGTTTATATAAGTTAATAAAACAGTTATTTCATGCTCTGTTTCAAGAAACAGCATAACTATTTTCCGTCGATGGTGGAAATGACTTGAACAGTTTGCAAGTCATTTCCATCACCTCGGGACAATAGTTACAGCTGTTTCCTTCAAGGGATAATGTTTATCTAGAGACCACATTTGTAGTCTAAGGAATAACATCTTCAAACGACATTTTGAAAGGTTTGCTGTCCTTATATGCCAAAATAATTTTGACTTCTCCTTTTTTGACTTATTCAGAATGAATGTTTGTCAACAGTAACTACCAGACATAGCTTTATAAATGTTCAATATTTAGCCTTCAATATAAAACCTATTCTAGTATTATTATAGTCTGTATCGGCAAAAGTTACAAAATTTGTTCATATCAAAAATTATTTTTCTTTTGTATGATGTACCTTTACATGCACCCTTGGACGATTTTCTTCTCCTCACTTTCAAAGCTGTTAAACCTGAACTCATTTTCAACCTGAAAGAATAGGAAATTCAAATTTATGTTAATGAAATAGTATGGCATTTACTAAAGGATAAAGACATCTGTTAATAAACAAGGCATGGCTACAACACACACCTATGTTTTGCTACATGTACTTTAACTATTACTTTTTTTAATATGTTTTCAGCTGTTAGCCATCTTGGATAAGTGTGAACCCAAAAAGCAACTTTTTTAAGGAATCCACCTAGACTTTGTGGCCAAGTTGTTCCATGAATGAGTTTTCCAATATGGTCTAATAATAAACTATGTTCCCCAATGGCAGTCACTTTGGACAAAATGCAAACCTGCAAAAAAACAATTTTTTTGGTAGGGGGCCATCCTAGGACTATTGTTTTAAGGTAAAAGGTAAAATATCATTAGGTTAATAATCAACAAGTTAAGACTGTGATTATAAATTTCATATACATTTGTGTAATTTAAAAACATTTATTTTTTCCCTAAAATATATCGATACCATAATACAAACTTATGTTGATCTTGTCAAACACGGATAACCCATGATAACCTTCCGGTTTATTTCGAATGGGTCCTTCAGAAATAAATATAAATGTAGTTTAATTTATTAAAATATTTCGAAGGTCAAAGTATTAATTTGTAGGCGAAAAATGGTATTACAGTTGGTCTTTAAGGTGGAGTAAATGTAAAATCAATTCTTCCTTATATCCAGTAAGTGACATTTCACTTCCTTTTTAAATCGAGTAATATCATAAATTGATAAAAACATTCTCTAAATTTTATTATAGATACATTGACTTATTAAGAAATATATCATACATTTGTAAATTGATAAAAACATTCTCTAAATTTTATTATAGATACATTGACTTATTAAGAAATTTGGTTCTACATGCAGGGCTCTTATACAACATTCTACATGCAGGGCTCTTATACAACAGGGCATTTCACATCCAAATTTCTATGAAAATATCATTTAAAAAGTGCATAAATATAATAAAGGGCTATGCTGAGCGCAGCATGTCGACCACTGAAATTTGAACAAGTGTAATAGAAAGTGAGTGTGGACATACTAAAGAGCTTGGCACAATAATTGCATGGACCCCTTATAGCTCGAAAATGGTAAGAGCTACGACAAATCCGTTGACGTACTACTGAAAGCTTATATCAAGAGGAATCTAAAGAAAAAAAAATCCCATCAAAATCCGATGAAAAATAAAAATGTTAGGTAATCTGCAAATAAGCAATTTGGCCCCTCAAAGCTAGGTAAGCAAACAAGTTACCAAAAATCTAATAGCAGAATGCTGTTTATTTTTCATAAGTAATCCATTGAAAAAAAATGCATCAAAATCGGACAAAAAATTGAAAAAAAATTTTTTGATTCGCCCCTTTTGGGCCCCATTTATCTCGGGAATGGTACATGCTACGTGAAATCCATTGGCATACTACTGATTGGAATTTCCTCACAAGCACACTGAAAGAAACCCCATAAAAATCCGATTAATAATAAAGATTCTACAGACAAATATGTGAAAACACCCAATTTAACCCTTTTTGGCCCCCTTTTTAAAAACGGGTGGGGTCACAATGACAAAAACTACTGCAAGCCTTCCTTTTGTACCAAAGAACATTTTGATAAAATTTCGTAAGTATTGATCTACTGGAACAAAAGTTATTGACCAAAAACAAAAGTGTCTACAGACAACGACAATGACAACAACGACGACAGCACCATACCAATATACAACCGCAAAAAATTTTTGCAGTCGTATAAAAATTGCCCTTCCAAACTTACTAATCCGTTGAACAATCTTATTCCTAAAGGATATAACTACAGCTTTGTTGTTAAATCTTTACTTCTAGTTTTGTTGGCAAAAATATTGATCAGCTCCTATATGCTTTACACCATAACTAAATTTAAACAATTTTTCAAATTGGCAGTATTTGGCATTGCAAAATATCATGTTCTTCTTTCATAACTGATGATTTGGTTATTCGAAATCTATACAGAAGTTTCATATGTAAGAAGGCTTGATATCATGGTCAACAGAAATTATGTCCTTAGCAAGCTGTCAGTAACAGCTAGCATTTGTCCGGACAGTACCCGTGTGTATTGTCTTCATGTTTTATGTACTTCATTGTAAGAGTACTTGTTTTGATAAGTTGGAATTTTTTGTTTTATTTTTACTGTGAGTCTTTTTGTGTATTTATTTTTTAGCCATTTACTACACATAGGGGGGAGGGTTTGGATCCAAAAAAACAAGTTTAACCCCACCGCAATATTTGCGTATGTCCCAAGTCAGGAATATATTGGTTATTGGCTTGTCCTTGTCTTCTTATGAAATTTTAGTTTCTTGATATTCAGGTTATTGGATGTGGTATGTTTCCATTGATTTATTCACCTTTTTACCTTTTTGGGGGCCATTTAGGGCTTGCTATATGGTGTGAGGTTCCTCACTGCGTTGAAGACTGTACGGTGACCCCTAGATGCTTTGTTTTAGGTAATTTTAACCTGGATATGGGATGTTGTCTCCTTGACATTTACCCCATTTCCTTTCTTTTTTATGTTGGTGATCGATTTGATGGAATCAGGAAGTGAGTTCCAATCTTGGATAGCGTTATAAAAAAATTATGTTGATTCTGTGCCTTTAATCTTTGGTTGTATTTCAAAATTAGAGGGACTTGATAGGGTATTAAATTTATGCTGTTCATTTATTTTCACAAAGTTGTTTTTTAAATATGATGGACATTTGTTATTAAAATTTTATGCATGTGGTTCAGTCTTAATTGTTTTACTCTTTGCTACATGGTCAGATATCTCAAACTTTGTTATTCTGGAGTGGTGTTCCTATAGTCTCTCTTGGACCCAAGTTTTTGATAAATCTTACATACTGTTTTATTTTGAGACACTTGTAATTTTTGTTTTAAAGATTTAGATATACCTGCATACCAGGAGGAACATAAATAGTCAAAATGACATTGGATAAGAGCAATGGATAATGTAATGTGTTCCTTGTTTCCGATGACAGACAATTTGCTTTTCTATACATAAATTTTAAACTAGAATTAACTTTCTTAATGATAGAGTTTTCAGTTTTTTCACCAGATGAATTTTGATCAATTTCAATATCCAAATATTTAATGCTATTCTGTGATTTTATAACATGACCATTACAATTAATTTGAAACTCCAATATTTTTGTTAATTTCCGCTTAGGTCCAAAGAGTATGCACTCAGTCTTTCCAAGATGGAGATTGCTGTCAACAAGCTACATGATTCAAGTTCTTTGCTGAGTTTGTTGGCTATAAAATCAGGATCCTTATGTGAAAATTAAATAGTACTGTCATCGGCATAGAAGTTTACAATCAAGATTGATGCTGATGACCTTATCATTCATGTAACAAAGAAAGAGCAAAGGGCCTAGAATGCTACCCTGTGGCTAAGTTTAGCTCAGTAGTTTAAGAGGAGAATTTTCCAAGCGGAGAAGATATCTGGATGTGTTTTCCAATAGGGTCCAATGTTAAACTACATGTATGTTTCCTGCTGGCGGGCATCTTGGATGAGATGTGACCTGAAAAATAACTTTTCTTTGTAGGGGCCAGGGACCACCCAAAGACAATTGTAGCCATGTTTGGTTCCTATTGGCTCAGTAGTTTCAGAAAAGAACAGCCATTAGTGTTTTCCCATAGGGTCTCATGTTAAACTACATGTATATTGTATGATCCCAGCTGGCAGCAATCTTGATTAAGGTTAGAACCTGCAAGACAATTTATTTTTGTAGGGACCTCCTAAGGACTATTATGGCCAAGTTTGGTTCCGATAGCCTCAGTAGTTTCAGAGGAGAAGACCTCTAATTGTGTTTTCATATAGGGTCCAATGTTACAACTATGCAACCCACTGGTGTTCATCTTGTACAAGGTTGGAACCTGAAACAAGTGACTCTCAAGAGCTTGTACATTTGTATCACTCACCTGGACCATGGTCTTTTGAAAATCTAATAGGCAATAGTACCTCTTATGTGAAAATACATGTATGCTGCCACTGGCTTCTTCATCCAGCTCTTGAGGTATGAACATTATTAAAACAATTTAGTTCCAGTTGGTCTAGTGGTTTCCCAGGCAGTCAGGCATGTCAGGGTAACCATAAAACAAGTGACTATATTATCACTTATATAAGCGATTTTAGATCCTTTCCAATGGAAAATGACATTTAGTATTGTAACAAGTGTGGATCGTATTGCAATGCAATACAAAAGTCCCCTAATTCTTTGTTATACCAGCAAAAATAGTTAAAGAGGAAAAGTTTTCGGAACCCAAGGCCCATAGCTCCGTCAAAAATCAATGGACCCAACCTATATTTTACCTAAATTTTCTAAGTTAAAGGGCCATAACTCCGTCCAAAATCAACGACCAGGAACCAAACTCGAACTTGGTCTGTAACTCATGGTGGTAGACTTACATACCAAATATTAGATAAATATCTTTCATAGTATAGGAAAAAAGTCCGGAAAACTGAGTGTGACGGACTGGCAGACTGACGGACTGACGAAGTGCAAACCTAAAGTCCCCTTCGGCGAAGCCGGTAGGGGAAGGGGACTAAAAAGGGGATGGCCCTAGGAGCCATGGAATACGGAACTTTTGAATCATGTTCCATCCGGAAACAGATCTATTTTTATACATAAAAAATCAATACAGCAATACATTGAGAGGGAATCACTAATGAATGAACACTGTTGAGCTAAGGGTGATTTATCTTTAATCTATTTGTAGCACTTCAGGTTAACTTTTTTTGGTCAATTAAAATTTAGTTTTAAAAATAATTGTCATAAAGGAAAAATTATAAATGCACTACAATTTCATAAATAGTTTGTTTTTATGTGGTATTTATTTATTTCAATAAGTTTAGAAATCCAGTATTCCTTCTAACTGGTATCCGATGTGATTATTTCCTCCTTCAATTACAAATTCAAATTCTTTATTCAAAAGAAAGCCCATAAAGGGCATGGCATTTAAAACAGATGACTAGAGTAAAACTAGACATCAGTGAGATTGTATCCATCTCTGTGGGCCCTGCTCCTAGTGTGACCTTGAGGTCAATGGTCAAGGGTCATCGACTATTATATGTGACATGTCCCCTTGAGGTGATCTAATATCAAAAGCCTATCTCAAAAAGTAAAAAAGTTATAGCCCGGACAGGACTTTGTCATTGAAAATGCATGAATGTGACCCTGAGGTCAAAGGTCACCAACCAAAGTATGCGACACATCGTCTTGAGGTGATCTATCCACATGCCAAATATCAAAAGCCTATCTCAAAAGAGAAAAAAGTTATAGCAGGGACACGACTTTGTCATTGAAAATGCATGAATGAGACCCTGACGTCAAAGGTCAAGGTTAAAGGTCACCAACCAATGTACACCACACATCCTCATGAGGTGATTTATCCACATGCCAAGAGAAAAAAGTTATAGCTCGGCCACGATTGTTTCGGACGGACGGACGGACAGACTGACACACTGATTACTATAGGGCGTTCGCCACTTATGTGGAGGGGCCCTAATTAACAAACAAATGAAACAACAAAAAGAAACACAAACACAAGATTTCCTATCTCGAAAGTCCCGTATGCAGCATTAGTCCTGTCCACAAACACCTGTTGATGTAACAAGACGTTTTGACCGAACAACCAATCCGTCCTTGCCTACCCGGCCCTGTATTTTCCGGCCTCATGCCAATCCGGCCTTATCTTAAAAGTCGATCCGGCCTAACGATACTTTATTTATTACTGTTGTCTGATCGTGTTGATTCAAGACATTTTTAAATAAATTGAAATTATAACTTGCATATGCATTGCATTGCAGTATTTTCACAGTAATTACCCCTTCTGTGGAAAAATACACCAACGTTGTTGCAGGATGTCCACACATTTTCTTTGATTATCGTAATTGGTCCTAATTAGATTGTTATTATTAATGTTTGAAAAAACAAAAAGCTCATACAACATGATATACTAAGCTGACTTTAGCTGAGTACATTTTGCAAGCACTCAGATCTCCAATACTACATACAAGGTCTAACAAATGAATTATTTGTATAATATTTGTAGAATAATTTGATTTCCTTCGCGTGATGGCGAGTCGCTTGCATAGCAGCCCATGTGGCACTGGTTTTAATCTATGCACATGAATCATCACCACACCACACATTGTTTACAAGTGGAACAATAAACAACTAAGTTGAATACACAAAGAATGCATTTGATTGGCATGTGATATAACTCTCTTTTGTTAAGATTTATACACTGAAGGGGAATACATGTACATGATGTACAAGCCATGTTTTTTAAGCACCTATTATATGTCCATGTGCCTAACCAATACATAGCACAGGTTGACACTGGGACTAATCATGGGGGGGTCCAGACATACCGAAAACTGCCTGACCGAAGGACAAATCAGGCAAAACTTGAGACGGTCCGGCAAAAATTTTCAGTCAGCAGGACCGAATGTCAGGTAAAAATCGACATTTCCTATATGCAATGAAACTGTCGGTCATGTAAATTCAACTTCGGTCTGGCAGTTTTTCCTTATTTGCCTGACCGAATGTCCTGCAAGGTCTCTGGACTTTTCGATTTGTCTGGGGGTCACTTCAGGTGGAATTGGGTACAGGCCTGCCGCTGACATTTTGAAAATACCCCCCTTTTATATAGTTCCCCCAACAAAATATTGACCCATTCATATAGTAAATTTCAAAAATAAGCAACCCATCTGTATAGTAAAAATGTGTAATCTGAGGCAGAAAACCATTAATTTCACACCAAGGAATGTTCTTAAACATCAAATAATGATTAATTAGAGCAACCAGCAGAGATTTTTGCCATTTGGGGTTAATTTACGACCCATTTATATATATGATGTCAAAAATAACTACCCATTCATATAGTTGAACAGGCCCATTCCAGCGGCACGTCTGTATATACCTCTATATAGGAAGTGACATGCTATGGACTTTGATTTACAGTAACTACGATATTGTATTATTTATCTGATCTACTTGTGCTTGTTTTTTTTTCAATATTCTTCTGCCATTGTTTCTTAAATATATATACTAGGTATTACTATGCAGTCATTTTAGCGTTTCCGATATCATGACAAAAGAAAACAAAAAAGCTATAAATATCAACTTTAAAATACAGAGACGGATAGCTCAAGGCCGGATTGACAAAGGCAAGATTGTCATAAGGCCGGACTGACACAGGGCCGGACTGTTGACAGTGTTGCAAGGCCGGATGATCTCGAAATCCCTGTGGATTTTCCGATATCTGCTGGGGCCGGAACAGGAGAGCTTAAAAAGTTATTTCTATTCTACAAGAGTAAAAAAAAATGTTTTAAATATTATCGAGCAATGGTCAACCTCTGTACTACACAATCCTGATTTTTGTTTTGAATTTCCTTTCCGGAAGCAGTGTCAAAATATTGGATGTCATATAATCTGGTATGACGATTCCGAGCGCACTATTTTGTGATGATTTTTGTAAGCTTTTTCTAGATATTTTGTGTAGGACTTAGGTTATCACAACAAAAAAATCTACTTTTTGCCTTTGTTAATATCAGAGACATAGGGCCTATAGAATCCTAAACAGTAACTTTCAAAGCTTAAGGAAAAAAGGGAAACAACTAGATTGCGCATTTGCGGGATCGCTCATTATTTTAGCCAAACAAGGAGTAATCTGGTACAAAACTGGTTCCAAGACGCTGATAGACGAATATAGTAATTTCTTCATTTCCATTCAAGTTTCGTTTTTTGTGGGTTGCAAATGTTCCTTGTGGATTTCTTTGTTAGTTGAAAACGAGTTTTTACCAATATGTTGAATAACAACGTAAGATTCGTTGGTAGAAAATATCAGTCCCTTGCTCCAACGTTGGATGATCGGTTGACCCCAGATGACCTCGTTTAAATGACGAGTCAAATCCGGATTGACATGGGTTGCACATCTTTTCCAATCCGGATTTGACTCGTCATTTAAACGAGGTCATCTGGGGTCAACCGGAGGAAAAATGACATCATCCAACGTTGGAGCAAGGGACTGATATTTTCTACCAACGAATCTTACGTTGTTATTCAACATATTGGTAAAAACTCGTTTTCAACTAACAAAGAAATCCACAAGGAACATTTGCAACCCACAAAAAACGAAACTTGAATGGAAATGAAGAAATTACTATATTCGTCTATCAGCGTCTTGGAACCAGTTTTGTACCAGATTACTCCTTGTTTGGCTAAAATAATGAGCGATCCCGCAAATGCGCAATCGGTGTAGATAGATCCAGATATTATACTTGGAACGGAAACATGGGTTGGATCCAAGTATCAAAAACAGCGAAATCATCCCATATCACTACCAATATGATGTTTTACGCAGAGATCGACCAAATGACCCACATGTGGGAGTAATAATAGCCACCAGGCAACACCTACAATTGAGTAACACCACAAAAAGCAATCATATCGAACTGGTGACTGGAACAATCTGCATAGAGGTTCATTCTACCGACCACCTGACAAAACAGACGACAACTATTTAGGAAGCATGAAAGATTAAATAAACACCATAAGAAGGAAACACCAAAAAGACATAATATTACTTGAGGGCGATTTCAACCTACCTGATATCAACTGGATAGACCAATCCATAACTGGCAACCAATATCCAAAGAAATCCAACCAAACTCTGCTAGACATCATAGAAGACAATGGCCTAGAACAATTAGTAAATTCCCCTACCAGGAAGGACAACACCCTTGATTTAATGCTAACAACGCACCCAGCCTTTAAACTTCGTTGTAAACCCCTACCATCCATAGGTAACAGCGACCATGACATCGTATTATTAGATAGGTCCTGCAAACCTTTTAAACCAAAACCAGTCAAAAGGAAGATTTACCTTTGGAAAAATGCAGATATCTACAAGATTTAGGAAGACATTATCAAATTTTGGGAAAATTTCAAGAAATCAAAGAATATATCAATTGACACAATGTGGAACACCTTTAAAACAGCAATACAAACAACTATAGACAAAAGAGTACCAACAAAAATGACCCAAAGTCGACATACCAACCCTTGGATCAACACGAACATCAGACGGAAAATAAATTAGAAACAGAAAGCTCACAAAAAAGCAAGAAAATCAAAGAAGAAGAAAGACCTAGATAGATACAAACGCCTCAAACAAGAAACACAGTATGAGATCAGGAAAGCAACAAAAGAATACATGGAACAAGTGAGCACAGATTATAAAGAAAACTCTAAAAAGTTCTGGTCGTACATCAAAGGCAAAGGACAGGAATGGATTGGAAGCCCCACTAAAGAACAGAATGGGATTTCTGCAGAGTGACAACAAAAGTAAAGCCGAAATCCTAAATGACCAATTCCAATCGGTCTTCACAAAGGAAAACTTGCAAGATTTTCCCAACAAAGGAACAAGCCCATACAATATGATGAATAAGATCGAAATAAAGAGTAAAGGAGTACTTAAACTGTTAAAGAACCTAAAACAACACAAAGCAACAGGACCAGATTCCATTCCAGCAGTTGTCCTGAAATTAGCAGCACAGGAAGTGGCACCCATATTGACACTCATCTTCCAAAAGTCGCTAGATACAGGAAAAGTCCCACAAGATTGGAAAGATTTAAATGTAGTGCCACTGTTCAAGAAAGATGAAAGACACTTAGCTTCCAATTACAGGCCAGTTTCCCTCACATCAATAACTTGCAAAGTCATGGAACATATAATCCATAGTAACATCATGGACCACTTTGAGAGAAACAACATTCTTACAGATGTACTACACGGATTTCGTAAACGAAGATCATGCGAAACACAGCTTATCGTTACCATCCATGATATGGCTGCTAAACTAGCCAAAGGCTCTCAAGTTGATATCATACTATTAGACTTTGGCCTTTGACAAAGTCCCACACAACAGGTTGCTTCACAAACTCGAATATTATGGAGTGAACAAAACTACAAACGCCTGGATCCGCTCATTCCTTGAAAACAGAATGCAGCGAGTAATTCTAGAGGGAACGATGTCATCACAAGCACCAGTACTATCAGGTGTCCCGCAAGGAACAGTCCTTGGCCCTCTATTATTCCTGACCTACATCAATGACATGCCAGAAACATCAAAATCTTCAATCACAAAACTATTTGCAGATGACAGTTTACTCTTTAGGAAAATCAACAGCCAAGAAGACAGTAATCTACTTCAAGCAGACTTAACATCACTGGAAGACTGGGAAAAAAATGGCAGATGAGCTTCAACGCTAGTAAATGCATTGTCATCCGCATATTGCCAAAAAACAAAAAGCCTATTCCAACTAGTTACAGACTCCATGGACATACATTAGACAACGTAGAAGTCAGCAAATACCTTGGAGTAACCATCAACAAAAATTTAACATGGGATAGACACATAGACAATATTGTTGGAAAGGGAAACAGAACACTCGGTTTCATTAGGCGCAAAGCCAGTAAAAGCGGCAGCCTATACTACAATAGTGAGACCAACATTAGAATACGCCTGTGCAGTATGGGACCCCACAACTCAAAAACAGATCAACAAATTAGAACAAGTGCAAAAAAGAGCAGTACGATTTGCACATAACAACTACACAGACCGTACACCTGGCTGTGTCACCAACAAGAAATGTCTTGTGTTGTCTTTTGTGATATTTCAAAGGCATTTGACCGTCTTTGGCACAAAGGTCTATTTTCTAAATTAAAATCCTATGGAATTCATGGGAAACTCTTTCTTTGGCTACATGATTATCTGAAAGACAGGAAGCAGCAAGTTCTGCTTAAAAATTCCAAAATCAACACCAGAATACTTGAAAGCAGGCCTAGGGGTTCCACAGGGATCAGTACTTGGACCCTTATTGTTTTTGATATACATCAACGATATAGCAGATGAAATTAATTCTTTTGTTAGATTATTTGTGGATGATAGTTCTCTTATGTATTCTTCAAACGATATTCCGGAAATAGATACTAATTTGAACAGAGATCTTACTACTCTTGATAACTGGGCAAAAACTTGGTTGGTTAATTTTAATCCTCAAAAAAAAAAACAGAAGTTATGCTATTTACATTTAGGAATTATCAAGTACCAAACTTATTGTTTAATGGACAAAATATTGAAATTGTCGATAATCATAAGCATCTCGGTGTTACATTTTCTAATAACTGTAAATGGACAGTTCATATAGAAAATATTTGTAAAATTGTATCTAAACAGTTATTTGTTTTGCGTAAATTGAAATACACACTTTGTAGGAACAACCTTAACACTATTTAAACTACATATATTCTACCCTTACTTGAATATGGTTGTGAATTGTGGGATGGATATTCCTCTGGTGATACAAATAAACTTGAACGCCTTCAATTGGAAGCGGCAAGGATTGTTACAGGGCTACCGCGATTTGCCAGTAAAGAATCTTTATTTTTTGAAACCGGTTGGGATACGTTAGAAAACAGGCGAAAACGACGAAAACTTAATTTAATGTTTAAAATAAATAACGACAAAAGCCCTTTTTATTTGAAAGAATGTTTACTTGAATATTCCAATAACGAAAATCTTCATAATATCAGGAACTGTAGTCAATATAGAATCCCATTTTGCCGTCTTGAAACGTTCTCAAAATCCTTTTTTCCGTCGACTATCAGATTATGGAATTCTCTTGATCCAGGACAAAGAAACCAAGCGACTTACACCAGTTTTAAGAACTCCCATACAAAAGATAATTTTACTGTTCCTTCTTACTATTTGATTGGTTCTAGAAATGTGAACATTTGGCATACTAAATTACGTCACCGTTGTAGTCAACTGAAAGCCGATCTTTTCTTAGTCAACTTATGTAATGATCCAAAGTGTGATTGTGGTTGTCCATTTGAAGATGCTATACATTATTTTCTTGAATGTCCGATCTTTCATAACATTAGAATACAATATATCGATAGCCTTCTTCCTTATATTACACCAACTATTGACATTATTTTATTTGGTTCAGATATGCTTGACCAAGGAACAAACACTGTTATTTTTCGCAATGTGCATAATTTTATTATTCATTCTAAAAGATTCTCCAATTAGCTCGACTCTGCTTAGTATTTGTAGTGTTTTAGATTATAATGTACTTTTGTTTATAGTTCTATCAGTATTTCATTATATCATTACTCACACCGATATAATATTTGCATTGATTATTTTCATATATTAATTATCACTGTATGTCATCTTGTGTATTATTGTGTTTAATATCATTGTAGGGAAAGAACCTAGCAAGTTGTAAAAACTTGTGTTCAATCCCACATATTGTTCTTTTTGACAATAAAAATATGTTTAAAGTAAGTCACCAACATGACTAAACAACTTGAGTGGGAGAGTTTAGAAGAACGGAGGAAAAAAACTCGACTCTGTATGCTATACAAGATCCAGCCATGGCCTAGTGGACATCAACAGGCAAGAGTACCTTATGCAGAGTGACCGGAGAACATGTGGGGAACACCGATTCTATCAGGAAAGGACCAACAGTGATGTTTTAGGCGTATCATTCTTCCCAAGGACCATCAAAGATTGGAATAAATTGCCAGCATCAACAACATCGGACGACACAGTTGAGGGATTCAGAGCCACCCTGAAGGCGTGCTCTGAAAGGGAATAAACAACAACCTCATTATACATAGTTTTAATTGTATGATACAACGATTTTATCTGTAAATAGTATTTGAGGACTAGCTGTGTCGCCCGGCAAGCGCCTAGTTTTCGCGGGACCATTTACATTCGAGTCCCGAATCCGGTTCCTTACCAGGAAGAATAAAGAGATTGGCAAGATTACGAATTCTCGGGAAATCGCGCCGCCTTCGATAAAACTTTCACTTCACAACAATAAATCACTAATATCTCGATAAAACATGGAAATATCATAATAATAGCATCTAAACTCTACCAACAATTGGTAAAATACTTTCCAGTTTTCATAACTAGGAAGTTCTAATCACGGAAATGAAAGAGGAGTTTCAAAAGTGAACATGGAACACAACGATCGTCGTCGTTAGATTTCCACACGAAGTCTCCGCTTTCTTTTCCATATCTTTTTTGTTTATCAATATTTTTCATTCAAATTTTCTAAACTGTACTATAAGATTATTAAGGAGAACAGTTAACTTTTCGGATTAGAAATATTTCGACTAAGTTTAAGAAGTTCTGGTGTGGCTGTATCATGTTTGTTGTCATTTATATGGGGTGATAGTAGAGTTGCCAACCTCTTTAATTATATGTCTCTGTTAATATTAAGCATGCACTATATCTAAAAAATAGGCTAATAACGCTTACAATGAGGCCTGTTTAGGGGGTCTCAATATCCCATATCCCAGTAAGGGGGTGGTAAAGGGGGGTCCCCAACACGAAAGAACGTGCTTAAAAATTGCCGAAAACGAAACACGAGTGATGAAAATGGCCAATCACGAAACACGGAAAATTTCTGCTCGTAGTTCGCCGAAAACTTGAGAGGTCAGTATCACTAATGATAATTCATGCATCCTATCTAAAGTTTTTTTTTACGTGAAAGCTCTTAAAATCAATGAAAATCTTTGAAATTTTGCTCTGTGATACTTTCCGGTACCGTTATAATTCTAATTGTAACAAGTCCCGATTTTTTACAGGAAAATGAACACGCACGAAGTATAAAATATCCAAAACGAATCACGAGCTCAAAATATGGACAAAAACGAGGCACGTGAAATAATGCCAACACGAAAACACGAGAAATAAAAACACAAAACACGAAAACACGAATTTATAAAACGTCAAAAACGTTGCACGAAAATAACCCTTTACCATCGTCCAGTAAGTCTGGACTAAAATATCCCTTTGAAAATTAAAGATATCCCATTAATTATTGAAATATCCCGCCCGTTTTCCTTAGTCAAAATATCCCATATCCCAGTACTTTTTGTCTAAAATATCCCATATCCCATTAACAAAAGTGGTAAATATCCCATATCCCAATATACCCTAAACAAGCCTCTACAATTGTAATTTTTCACCCTTTCGTCCACGATAGAACGAAAAGCCATGATGACAAAACGAATAGACGACAAATTAAGGTCGTTAATTTGTGGTTACAATTTGTTGTCTTTTCGCACAAACAATTTGTCATTTCCTATTTGTTCCAAAATGAAAGAGTATGACAGAATATTTGTTCCACCAGAAAAAAAGAGGAATCCTGTAAGCATTTTGCCATATATCTCAATTTTATTTTTGAAAGAGCTATCTATGATCAACTTACTTCATAATTAGACCAAAATTTTAATCCTTTTCTTTCTGCTTTCAGGTTTGGCTATGGATGTCAAACTAAACATTTAAAAACTACTGAAGATTGGAAAAAGCTTTAGATGAAAATATATAAACTGCTGCAGCAAATGGGTTTAAGAAAAGCTTTAAATTGTCCCCCATAACCTTCCTTAGGACAAACTTAAAACCTATGGTGTATTTGATAATGCTCTTAAACTTTTACAAGATTACCTTTCAGATAGAAAACAATGTGTTAAATTGGGAAATTCTTTTAGTAAATAAGAACAAATATACAAAGGGGTACCACAAGGTAGTATTAGGCCTGTCTTGTTTAATATCTTTTTAAATGATATATTCTACTTCACAGAAGAAACTTCACTCTACAAGTGTGCAGATGACAACACTTTCATATTCTATGTGCAGATGACAACTCTTTCATATTCTGGCTATGACATAAATGTACTAAAAAGTAAATTGGAAAATGACAGTTTAAAGTAAATTTACTGGTTCACTTTTAATCAAATGAAAGCTAACCCTGACAAATTTCAGGCTCTTAATTGCAGTTGGGAAAAACTTTTGATATGGATTAACTTTTGATTTAAATGATAATTTAATTAAATGTGAAAATGAACTTGAATTATTAGGAGTTACTTCCTTCATCAACCAATCAACCAAGAGTTTGAAGAGTGGGAATGAGAGCTATCAACTTTGTTCATTTACAGCTGTGTATATTGAGAATTCTCTCAACTCGATAACACGTTATAAATAACTTTTATACCGAAGTTGCTGTAAATTTGGTTTCTGCATATGGCCATTTCGACAATTTATGTCTCTTCAGTGCAGATAAGATTTCGAAGACCATAAATTCAAAGATATTTAAAACTGAGAAGTAACAGATAATCAACACCAGAATTCCATTATTACTAATAATGGACTTACCAATATATGATTGATTATTATTTTATCTAGAATTCCATAATGTTGAAGTATTCTCCAGAGCACTGGGCGGTTTACACTGTTAAACCTTTGGTTAAGTCAATTAAATTCTAACAATAGACCTTTGCATTCCATTAGTTTAATTATACTATGATTTGGTGAAGGCTGAAGATATCGTCGACAAATGCTCATCCTTTGCTAAATCCTGTTTGTTCTTGGCAAAAGTGGGGGTCATTTTTGCTGTACTTCTTTTGAGGATTATTCGGCTCAGGACTTTACTGGTTACTGAAAGAATTTTTTCTGTAATTCTGTCGAGGATGACAAGGCTCAAGACTACTTGTTTCTGAAAGGATTTTGCTGTAATCCAGATGAGGGATTATTCGGCTCAGGACTTACTGGTTACTGAAAAAAGTATAATACATTTCCAGCTATTTGTATCTCTGAGATCTCCTTTCTTTGGTAGTTTGATCAAAAGTTCTGTTTTCCATTATGATGGTGCCCTATCGTTTTCCCAAAGGCTTCAAATATTTTTTATTAGGGGCATTTTTCTCGGCTTTCTGCCTATACCTCTAGTATTTCTCCATCATTTTTTTTTATTTCAAGTTATGGCTTCCCCTATCTCTCCGATATTTGGTGGTCCAATGTCAATGTCTAGTTGTTCTCCTGCTGGTTTGATATATGCTTCCGTCGATCTCAGGATTATATTTACTTAGCAATCTCTGAAAGCGTTGTTTTGTTCGAACAGTTTAGTTTGTCATCCTATTTTGCTTTCATAATACCATTTTGATCTCTTATTTGCATATTGGTTGACTTGAAGCCCCCTTTGATAGTTTTCTGTTCTTGATCTGCCAACCTTTCCATGCAAGCTTTTATGCCTGGTCTGGGCCTTCAACTTCCAGTTCTCTGTATGACTTTTGCAGTTGTCCTTCAAGTCGTCCAGATTTGTGGCCAACATTTTCTTCCTCCTTCCTTTCTCATCAAGTTGTGGCATGTACCATTCTTCATTCTTTTTCGTCCCGAGTGATTCCCTTCCTACTTCAAGCAACACCTGAAATGGTTTATGTCCATTTTATTTTGATCATGTTGGACCATGTAGTATTGCAAATCTGTTTTTTTACTCTTCTGATTTACTTTTCTTAATTATAGATTTTTTGAATTCATCGAATTGCTTCCTATAAATAAAAATAAAAAACCAGCCAAGTCTTTTAATTTCAGCTTTCGCTATACAGATGACATTTTGTCACTAAACAAATCTCGCTTTGGTGATTTTTTTCATCGTATCTATCCAAAAAGAGCTCGAAATTAAGGATACTACAGACACTTCTACATCGGTCTCGTTCCTTTACCTTCATTTTGAAATTGAGAACAGAGGTACTCTACAAACTAACCACTGAATGACATACGCGATGTTTTCACTTTTCCAATAGTCAACTTTCGTTTTCTTTGTAGCAACATTCCAACAGCTTTACAGCATATGGAGTTTACATCTCCCAACTCCTTCGCCACTCAAGGGCCTATGGTCGATACAGTGATAACCTTCATAGAGCTCGGTTGCCGCCAAAAAGGCTTCTGAAACAAGGGTATGTCACTCACAACTTAAAGGTTTTACGGTTGATATCACGATCTTGTGGACCGCTATATATGTTTCCCAGATGACAGCAGATCTTTCCCTCTATTATAGCTAAAGTTGCCTTTCTCTCTATTTGAGAAAACTTTACAACCAGAGCTGAATGTTCCAAACGACGGATGTCTTATAAGAAGGAGACTTCTTCTACCGGTACAACTGATCTCAACCATGTTATTTATTTGGCCCGTGTTTATGTGTCTTCATTTTCCTTTTCTGAGTAGAACTCAAGTTATGGCTGTTTCTTGATGTGTCCGATGTTGACATTGTCCTCGGATTATTCGTCTTTAGACTAACGGTTCGGTTCTCATTTACTTTTAATCTCTACTTGTGGAACTCTCTTTTCTTTTTTTAGTTTTAGCTGTATATTTGCCAATATAAGTGCGTGGTAAGTGCTCATAACTTCTCCCTATTTTTGCGATAACATCTTTAAGGAGGTTCGCTCCTCACGTTTTGGGATTTCTGTCAGATTTTCGGATTCCCCGGGCTCTACCCATTTAAAAGCATTATAATGTTTTGCCCATGGATCCCCTTATTTTTTCCATAATTTCATTTTATACATCTTTTTGAGAATTCTGTAAAAATTTCCTTTAATTCTATTTATTCTGTCACATTCATTCATGGTTAAACTGTGCTAATGTTAATCCTAAGAAAAATCAGGGGAGTGCAGTTTCCCGCCAAATTTTCAATCACTTATATCTCATAAACTGGATCATCAACCTATCCATTTTTTTCACTTAAATTACTTCTTTTTCAATTTTCTAACAGAAAATCATGTTTATTTGAAATCCTAATTATTTTCAAATGGAGTAACGCACCTCATTAAGACTTCCTCCCCATTTTATGATAATGTGGTCAATATTGCTTTTAGTTCGTCCATCTGTAGAATTCCACGTAATCGTATGTATGTTCTGTTGGAATGTTGCACCCCTTAATTCTCAGCTGTTTTCTTGGCGGAACGATGTCAATCTTTCTCTGTTGATATTCATTTCTGCAAATTATTGCCTTCCCATGATATTTTCCTTTCCTTTGTAATCTAATCCAAACCCATATAAGAAAGACGTTATGGGATTGTATTTCCTTAACCGCATTTTACATTTTTTTCTTCTGAAACTTCTCTTGGTACATAATAAATATGAAAATACCGAAGTTACTGTGAATTTAGTTTCAGCGTATGACCATTTCGACATTTCTGCATATGGTCATTTCGACAACTTACGTCTCTTTGGTGCAACAGGCTATGACCAATAATTTTTAGTTGTACCTGGCGATTCATTATGAGTCACTAATTCATAGATTTCCATTCTATTTGGCTTTTATGAACTAATTTGGATGTTATAATGGCTGCAACTCTACTCTGTTGTTCGTTTATTCTTGCCGAGTAAATGATCTGATATCCTGATGCTAATTATCTCGCGTCCCATCGTTAACCAATTGTTTCACTGACTCTTTTGAACATGTGGTGAAGTTGTTCATCTCTCTGGAGACTTGAGCTAATTTGCCAGTCTGACTCTGACAGTAACTTCGGTATTTAGTTATCTGATAGAGGCCCATACATTCTAACAGCCATCCCCCAGTGTTGTGAGTAGTTATGAAATGACAATTCTGCCACAAGACCATTTTCAAGCAGGAATTCTGCATGATACCCCAATTTCGGGGCCCTGGGATGCAAATGAGTATTGAGCGAGGCGGGGATGCTGAAAAGTGCGGGGAGGCAAGGATCGAGAAAAAAAAATCAACAGGCCATCTAAAAAACTTTTCCAAATTTGAATAGTATAAATAAAATCATGCCATCCAAGATTATCATGGATCGCTTCGAAGATTCCGTCTGCGAAGATAGCAGACCAACTTCATCTCCCGAAATACAGAATTTCTGCAATACCCCACTGAAAAGGAAGAAGGGGCAGCTTTGCAAGGGCAAACCCGGGAAAGATGGGCTTTGCTGGAGGCATACCCAGCCGATCGGAGGGAAATTTAGGGTGGCCGAGACCATGGAGGAACTGAGGAAAATCGCCAAGGAGGAAGGGGTGAAGGGATATAGCAGGAAGAATAAGATGGATTTGGTGCGGCTCATTGAGTCGGCGACCGACCGAAAATTCAAGCGCCGGGAAATATTCACCAGGAAGCAGCTCAAGGCGATCGCGAGGCGGAGGGGGATCACCAATATCTCCCGGCTAAAGAAAGATCAGCTGGTCGAGAAGGTGAAGCAGAACATTGAAGAAGCCGCCGACCATATCGAGGTTGTGGATAAGCGGGAGGCCGTGGGTGGGGTATTTGGCACGGTAATCATCAAGCCCAAGACGCAGCAGGACGTGGAGACTTTCATCAGGCTAAGCTGGGGGAAAATCCGAAGCACGATTTCGGAGGGACTGGCGGAAAAGAAGGGGTTGAAAGCGGAAATAATCCTCCACGTGGAGATGGTGAAGATCAGCCCGGCGACCCGCGAGAATATCTACGCCAATCCGAAATTCCGGTCGGCCTTGATGGTAATTACCGAGTCGGCAGATTTGGACGAAGCGATAGCGCGGATGGAGGATAAGGTCATTGAGAGCATGGCGACTTTCCAGGCTGGGGGGAGCGGATGGACCTTTGGGCGCGTCGAGAAGTTGGAGATTCAGCTGAATGAGTACAAGCCCCTCAAAGGAAGCTCTTATATCCCACTTCCCAAGAAGCTCGCGGCCAAGAAGGCAATAATTAACGTGCAAAATGAGGATCAGCAGTGCTTCAAATGGGCGATCCTGAGGAGGTGGACCAGAAGAGTGCTAGCCGAGTCAAGCAGTGCGAAAAGTGGGCGGATGAGCTAAGATTCGACGGCATCGAATTTCCGGTCTCATTCCGGGCAATCGTAAGGTTCGAGAGGCTCAATGAGGGGATCAAGGTCAACGTATCCGGATTCGATACAGGGAAGGAGGGAGGGACCTACCCGATGAGGATATCCGAAAAGGATGATGCCGGGGCAAAGCACGTGGATCTCATGCTAATAGCTAAGGATGAGACGCGGCACTACTGCTGGGTGAAGAATCTCTCGCGGCTCTTGACGGCGCAGGTGAGCGATCACGATAGGGAAGCTTACTTCTGCCACCGATGCCTGAATCACTTCATTCGGCAAGAAAAGCTTGACCAGCACATGGAATATTGCGGGCAGAAGAAGGCGGTGAAAATCGAGATGCCGAGCGAAGGGAGCTACGTCAGCTTCCAAGACCATATTCGGTCGATGAAGGTGCCATTCGTCGTCTTCGAAGACTTCGAGTGCTTCACGACCAAGGTGGGGCCTGAACCGGCAAAGGCTGGCGTAGACGGAATCATGCAGCTGCTGGAGCGCGTGATGGAGCTTATCAAGCAGAAGGTAGAAGGGGGCGAGCCGTCCAAGCCACATACTAAGATCCTCCAGAAGCACGTCCCATCGGGATTCTGCTACCATATCAAGTGCTTCGATGAGACGGTATACGCCAAGGAGCCGGTGATCTACACCATGCAGCAAGAAGGGGAGGACGTGGGGCAGATCTTCGTGGATCGGCTCACGAAAGATATCCGCGAGATCTATCAGCAGGGTGATTTCAAGAAGCCCATGGCGATGACGGAGGAAGATAAGATCGCCTTCGCAGAAGCCACCAAGTGTTCCATTTGCGACCAGGAGCTTGGGGAGGATAAGGTAAGGGATCATTACCACTTCACGGGCAGATTTAGAGGGGCCGCGCACAATGAGTGCAATCTGAACTATCAGGTGCCGAAATTCATACCGGTCATCTTTCATAATCTGGCCGGCTATGATGCCCATCTCTTCATCAAGGCACTGGGGGCTACTGAGGGTAAGATCAACTGCATCCCCAACACCGAGGAGCGCTACATCTCATTCACCAAGAGCGTGGCGGTCAGCTCGTATAAGGATAAGACGCTCTATCAGCACCTGCGCTTCATCGATAGCTTCAAGTTTATGGGGGCAAGCCTGCAGAAGCTGGTAGAATCCGCGCCAGCCGATGCCTTCACCAATATGAGGCGGGAATTTGGGGCTAAGCCGATGGATCCGGAGCTCTTCAAGATCGAATGGGCGAAGCATCACCTTACGCGAAGTGATCGACCGGGAAAAGCTGAGGCATATCGTGACGCATCCAGAAGACTACGAGCTGGGGAGTAGATATATCAAGGGGGAGAAGGCGTATAAGGATGCTCAGCTGACGCTCTTGAAAGATTACTTGGCCCACACCAATGCCCTGGGTGAGTGCCCGATGCGATATTACCAGCACCACGACTTCGGGAGGTATTGGACGGGCCAGAAGATCGGGCTCCAGAATATCAGCCGCCGCATCCGGCATACCCTATGCGCAGATCATATGATTGATATCGATATGAAGAATGCGCATCCGACTCTGCTCTCCTGGTATTGCCATGAAAATGGGATCGCGTGCACTGGGCTCGACGCATATATCAGCAACCGGGAAAGGCTAATCGCGGACCTGATGGCCTTTGAGGGAATCAGCCGGGACGACGCAAAAACCTACCCGCTCGCCATCCTCAATGGGAAGATTGTCAAGCTCAAGCATGACGCACCCGCCTGGCTCCGGGAATACTATGGGGGAATGAGTCAGATCATGGAAGAAGTGATCAAGCTGAATCCTGACCTGCATAAGCTCGCCTGCGAATCCAAGGAGAAGAGAGGGACGGACTACAATATCGAGGGCACGACCGTGAATTACGTGATGTGCTCCCTGGAAAATAAGGCTCTGATGGCGGCCTTCGATTACCTTACCAAGCAGAAGATTGAGGTGGGGGCGCTCGTATTCGACGGGCTGATGATCCATAAGAAGGGGGTCCCGTGCACCAGGCTACCCGAGATTCTTCAAGGCCGCTCTCACAGGGTGAAGGAAGTCGTTGGGGCGGATATCACCTTCACGGTCAAGGAAATGGATGAAGGGTACGATATTCCCGCCGCGGCGATCGGGCAGAAAAGCCATCACTTAGACCTGCTTCTGCGCAAAGGAGTCTACCCCTACGATTATATGGATAGATTCGAGAGGCTACCGCCCAAGGAAGCCTTCTTCAGCACGCTCACCGGTAAGCATATCAGCGAGGAAGATTACGCGCACGCTCAGAGAGTCTGGGAGGCCTTTGGATGCAAGACCATGCGCGATTATCACCACCTGTATCTCGAGACTGACGTGGTCTTGCACTCCGCCGTCTTCGATAATTTCCGCGAGATCTGCATGAAGCACTATGGACTCGATCCGGCGCACCACTACACAGCACCAGGGCTAGCTTATGACGCCGCGCTCAAGGTTAGCGATATCAAGCTTGAACTTCTCACCGACCCCGATATGCTGCTTGTGGTTGAGAAGGGGATTCGCGGGGGTCTGACCATGGCGTCTCAGAGATATGCTCGGGCGAATAATACCTACGTGCAAGATTTCGACCCGAGCAAGCCGACCAACTATCTGATGTATATGGACGCGAATAATCTCTACGGGTGGGCGATGAGTCGGGCCCTGCCCACCGGAGATTTCAAGTGGATCGATCCCTCGGAAGTCCCAGATCTCAGCACGCTCGGCGAAGATGATGAGCAAGGATTCATCTTGGAAGTGGATCTCGAATATCCCAGGGAGCTCCACGATCGCCACAACGATTATCCCCTCGCGCCGGAATCCATGGTGATCAATGGAGTCAGGAAGCTGGTAGCCAACCTCCACGACAAGGAGAAATACGTGGTCCACTACGTGAATCTCAAGAAATATCTTGCCCGGGGTCTGAAGCTGAAGAAGATCCACCGCGTCCTCCGATTTACCCAGAGCCCATGGCTTAGGGGGTACGTGGAGAAGAATACGGCTTGCAGGGCGGCAGCATCCACCGCCTTCGAGAAGGACTTCTTCAAGCTCATGGTCAACTCGGTCTTCGTGAAGACCATGGAAGATATCCGCAATAGGGTGGACGTGCAGCTGGTGAATAGCGAGAAGATCGCCCGGAAGCTAGTGGCCAAGCCCAACTTCAAGCGCTGGACGGTCTTCAGCGAAGATCTGGCTGCCGTCCATATGCATCGCACCAAGCTGGTCTTCGATAAGCCCATCTACCTAGGATTCGCAATCCTGGATATATCAAAGACCCTGATGACCGACTTCGTCTACGATAATCTGAAGCCCCGGTATGGCGATCGGCTCAGCATCTGCTACACGGATACGGATAGCTTGATCTGCGATATCCAGACGGCGGACGCATACAAGGATATGGCGGAGAGCATGCAGCAGTGCTTCGATACGTCCAACTATGCCCCAGACCATGCCTCTGGGATCCAGGCCGGCGTGAATAATAAAGTGCTCGGCAAATTCAAGGATGAGTGCGGCGGCCATCCAATGACTGAGTATGTGGGTCTCCGGCCGAAAGCATATGCCTTCAAGGTGGACCGTGAAGAGTGCAAGAAGGCTAAGGGAGTGAAGAGGAGCGTGGTCGAGACCAATCTGACCTTTGCCGACTATAAGGAGTGCCTGGATACGGGCAAGGAGAGGTATCGCTCGATGATTATCATCCGGAGCCGGCTCCACCAGATCCTGATGCTCGAGACGTGCAAGAAACCCCTTTCCTCCAATGACAATAAGCGCCACATCCTACCCGACGGTATCAGCACCCTCGCCCATGGCCACTACCGAATCGCCCAAGACTGAGGCGACCTCTCCCTCCCACCCAAAGAATTTCTCGAGGTCCGTGAGCCTCGGGAAAATCTTCTCACTTCGCCACCCCCATCTACCCTCGGCAGGCTCTGACGGGTGCGGATGCCCATCCCTCCCTAGATAAATGGATAAGCCCCTGACCAATCTTGAGCTCGAGCGAGCCGTGAAGAATCTGCATATCCCCCACTTCAGAGGCGTCTTCATGCGCGACGGCCTACCAGCCAAGCCCAGAGATCTCGAGTGCAGCATCCTGAATCATGATGATCTTGCAGGCCCCGGATCTCACTGGAATTGCTGGTTCAAGGACCGCAGCCGGAGAATCTACTTTGGCTCATACGGATTGCCGCCGCCGACCGAGCTGAGACGATATCTGGGCCAGCCGATCGATCATAATACGGACGAAGTGCAGCCCCGCGGATCGGTCATCTGCGGCCATCTATGCCTCTACGTCTTGAAGCGACTATCGGAAGGCTGGACCTTCGAGGACGTCGTCTTGTCCCTGCTATAGATAAAGTATGGTCGATAAATTCGGACTAAGCGTGGGCCTCACAAGAGCAGTACAGCGGCAGATTAACAAAAAGTCGTCATTTTACGAGTTTAATGTCCCGACATTACACACACCTATATGATATATCGTTGGAAAGAGCTGAATGAGTACTTTTAGATAAACTGGGTCGTCAAACATTCGTATCGGCCGATTTTGAAATATCAAAGGTCAAAGGTCAGATGTATAAAATTTGTGAAATATGGGGTGTTCAATTGATAGTCGCGAATTTCTGAAATGAATTATACGAATGAAAATGATTTTATAGGTATCCTATGTAGTTGCTCTTCACATCACATAAAATCAATGTACCATCTCTGCATGCAAAATGACGTTAAATGACGTTTTCTTACTTGCACTTGTTATATTGCCTTTGAATGGAATTTTAGTTTACTTAATCTCAATAAACTATCTAAAATAGTGACCCAAATACCTTTGCATACAGTAACGGCAATGTCCACGACGGATTTTTTGGATAAACTTTGAAAACCGGATCGGAGGAGACACATGTTGCTACCGTAGAACTTATCACAAAGAACGTAATGATGTCCTTTTACATAAGTTGTCTCATAACATTTGAAATCACTATTATTTCATCCCCAAGAATCATAACCAATTTGTATTTGATCAGTCATTTGGTCCAAGGGGCCTTCCATTTACGCGTCCGTCCGTCTGTGGTATCGTATCCGGACTTAATCCTTTTTGTTGTTTTATATAAGTTGTGATATTTTATATGTCATGACAGAATGCTTATTACCCTTATAGTGGTGACCCTTGACCTTGCACTCGAATTTTAGGTCGCATTATTGCTTTTTCAATTACTGCTTGTCGTGACATTCATTCCAAAACTTTGTTCGTAACTGCCTACGATCACAAAGCTATCACTGTCACAAGATCACTGGGAAAGAGGTAAAGCATAGAAGACAAAGAGGTTCATAGGCATCTGTCAATCCTCTACCTCTCTAAATTTGACCCACAGTAGTACTTTCATCTGACCTGTAGTAGCTTATTTCACTTGACTGGCTTCGCCATAAAGCCGATGGTTAAAAATTAGGACTGAAAGTTTCTGTCCTGTGTTTGATGCCGTTTCAATTGGAATCCGGTTTCTGTATCATCAAGTTTGATATCGATGACAAGGGCCTCTGCCACATAAATGTTTGACATGTTTGTGCAAATGAAATTCACGTGAAATAGTAAAGCCTAACAGAATAAAATATCCTGCATTTTCAGTAGAATCTTGACAAAATTCACACATCTTCATTGACGTATACATGTCGCCATTAAAAAATGCAGATCTTCATATCGCGAGTACCATACAGTGAAATGTATACTTTCTATCACTGTCGCTGTGATGCAACAAATTGTCTTCGGGTGTTGGCATGGTATCACTTGTTACAGAAATCTGAAGTGGGAGCGGTTTATATCATAATTTGTCCCTGTCACCAGAATCACTTCTTACAGGCTCCGTATACAGTGCTACTGGGCGCGCCTCCAAATGGTAGATAGAGGAATGCCCGGTCTATGCGGAGTAGTCAGGTCGTAATAAGGAAAGCCTGACCGACAAACATTGTAGACTAACCATTTGACGCTACTCCTTTTTTTCAAGATTCAACAAATTTTGTTCAGCATAACCTGTCTAACAAAAACCCGCTACTCTTAATATATATAGCATTGTATGAGTGCGTCCCATTAGAGAGTCTTGTGTTTGAAATCAAGGTATAGTTGGTATAGTTTTAGGCACTATTTTTAAAAAAAGGTCATATATAATGCATGAGGATTTTTGGAGTAGAAATTTCAACACCATTTTCCACTTTAAATTTTATTTTGCAATTTGATATTTGAGATAAGCATATAAATACAGAGTATAATTGCAATGATGTTAATAAAAATGACACTGCAAACCATCTTTCATTTTGAAGTTAGTCCACAACAGTTTACAGTTTTTTTTTCATTTGCTCGTCTTGAACAAGGTGTAATCTTTTGAATGGGCCAATGGCACACAAGTAATAAAATTTTAGACAATTAGCCCCACCCACGAGACAAAATATATGGAGAAACGCAGCGCCCAATACAATTTAAAGACCCCTTCTATTTTTTTGTTCAAAATGTAGCCTTCCATACGAGCACAGTGAGTCTTCTCTTTTGTCTTTTTGATTAGGTCCTTATATTGTTTGGAGAGTTCCTTTGGACAGACACGCCAACATTAGAGGCATATGCCATTGTCATTGACTTAAACCCAGTGATATGGAAAGGTTTCCTTATCATAAATACATAGGCATACAAATACCGAAGCAAAAAGACAGAATGGAAAATTCTTAAATCGAAAATCCAGAAACACGGCCAATCAGATGTAACACAAATGGAGAGAAGATGACAAAGACAAACAAATATAAAATGAAAAAGAACTGAAACGCACAAAACTAAAATACTTGCAGCGTGAACCCTACAAAAACTAGAGGTATCATTAGGTGATCCGAAAGGGTAGGTATGATCTGCTCCACATATCAAAATATCAATTATAATGGCATCAAAGGCAGGACAGAAACATTAAGTCCAAACCTTCGACCAACAGCTTTCTGCCGTAATCAGTCAGGTCAAAACAGCTAGACCAGGTCACCTCAGAGAACAGATTATGAGTACTGTTGGTAAAATATTAAAAGGTAGATAGATTAGCTGAGCTTTCAGAGGCTTGACAGATGCATATGAAGCTCTTTCTTTTCTATGATTTACCGATCTTGTGATAGTGGTGGTCTTGTGAAATTGTCCGTATTTCTTGATAAAGTTTGGGGTTGTCTCGAATACTGGTAATTGAAAAAAAATAATAATGTGACCCAAAGGTGAAGGTCACTGGTAAACAAAATAAAGGTTTACCGCAATTTTTCATGACATGTACAATACAAATAATTACATTAAACGGCAAAAAAATTTAGTCCGGATACGACTATAGTCACAGACAGACGGAAGGGCAAACGGACGGTCACTTGGACGGAATGGCTGATCAACTATAAGTTGTCAATTTTTAGGAGAGTTTAGGTGTCCTAATTATTAATGTTTTCACATGTTAACAGCTTTAATATGAGGAAGTCCTTACGAACATATTGAAAGTTCTATTGTAGCAACGTGTGTCTCCTATGGTCCCATTCTCAACGTTTTTACCCAAACAAATACATCGTGGACATTGCCGTTGCCTTTGCAGCGTGTTCGGTCACTTTGTAGAAAGAATATCGAAATTTTAGCAAACTAGAACTCTCTTTAAAGTAAATTCAACGAGTGCAAATAAGAAAACGTCATTTAACGTCATTTTGCAGTGTAGACGGTGCATTAATTATTTGTGCTGTGCAGAGCAACAACATAGGATACTTAATTAATCGTTTTGTTTCGTGTTAATCATTTTAGTGTTTTGCAACTGTCGGTTGAATACCTAACCGATAATTTCACTAATTTTATACATATGACCTTTGACCTTAAATATTTCAAAATCGGCCGGTATAAATGTTTGACGACTTGGTTAATCTAAAAGTAATGATTCAACTCTTTCCAACGATATATTATATAGGTGTGTGTTATGCCGGACATTCAAGTCATTTTTTCCTGGTCATACCGCTGCACTAGAGGGGGCAGCCGCAAGGATGAGATCGAAGAGGATTTGGATATGAATTTCAATCGCATCGTCAATCTCAAGCATCCGGAGAAGAATAATGACGGCGCGACGAAGAGATTCGTGAAGCAATCCCAGAAGAGGCTCGAGGCCGCGGACGATAAGCTGGAGGAGAAGGTCGTCAAACTGCAGGAGGAGGTGCGACGCCTCAAGACGGCCGAGAGGAATGACGTCATGGCCCTGAGGAAGATTCTTGACTCGAAGGTATATATATCGGATTGCAGCAATACCAATGGCGGTCGGAGAGACGCGGATATCGATATGCAAAAGTATCGCGTGCTAAATCTCCCACTCCCCCAGACGGATAATGAGCCCATCACCAAAGCCGTCTACGACCGCCTGCAAGCTGATCTTGACGCATTAAGGCTCTTCGTCGAGCTAAAGCATGCGTAAATCAAGACTTTCTGGTCTCCCTCGATCGAGACCGGAAAGCTTGCTGGGGATTATTGCCAGTCGGATTGCTTGACCCATGAATTGAAAGATTTCGGATACCCCAACCATTTTACGAAGATTTCCTTGACCCCACCCCTGGTTCGCCACCGCAGGATATCCTCGATGCGATAGACGTCCTGGTCGGTGCGCTGGATCTCGGGCCCTGGATCTCCTCACCGTTGAAATCCTTGAGACGATAGGTCGGCGGCTGAGTACCCAGGACCTGCGAGATGGTGAGGACTTCCTCTTTCCAGCGGGGCGTATATCCCTTCTCGAAGATGCCTTTCTTCTTGGCGATCCGGACCCTATCCCCAGGCTCGAATCGCGGCGGCTGCATGGGCGGGAGATCTCCGTAGAGGTTCCAGAAGACCTTCGCATGATTCTCCTTCTGGCTGGCGGCGGCGGGAGTTATCTTGATGGATCGATGCTTGGAGGTATTATATTGCCGCACTAGATCCTCCAGGATGGGAAGGTAGGCGCGCGTGCTATTGGCCGAGAAGTATTTGAACATCCTCTCTTTCATGGTGCGATTCCAGCGCTCGACGACGCTCGATTTCTCCTCATTCTCCGTGGAGTAGAGCTCGATCTCATGGTTCCGGAGCAGATCTTTTACCTCCCGATTATAAAATTCGGAGCCCTTATCCGTCCATAGCTTCTGCGGGATGCGATCCTTGAAGACGGTCCGGAAGGCATCTTGCACTGTGATCCCCTTCTTATCCTTGAGCGGCACCAACCAGCCATATTTGGAGAAGACGTCGATGATGCTCAAGAGAAATTTATAGCCTCGATTATCGCGGGCGAAGGCGCTCATATCCACGAGATCGGCGGCCCAAGTATCATCCACTCCGCCCACCACCACTCGCCTCTTCTCAAACTTTCGACGGACGGGCTTATGGAGCTCCTCGGCTAGCTGGTCGGACCAGCGCATTTTTTCCCTTAATCCCCAGCCCAAATCGAACCTTGGTGCCGATGATGGGTCTGACGATACTTCGATCCATGCGCTCGCGGGCCGTGGGCTGCTGAATGCCGTCCAGCTCCTTGAGCATGGTCTTATCGCAGATGGATGGAATTGCGGGCGGCCGTATCCTGATGCTGAGCATAGCAGAGGTCGTGATGATAGGAGGCCTTATCCACGCGATTGATGGGCATGGACCAGGGCTTGGGGGTACCGTCTGCCTTCAGGCGCTTATGAAGCTTGGTCCCGGGGCCGGTGAAATTATGCCCTGGTAAGTGCATCTCCACGGGCATGCGATTGAGCATCTTATTCTAGAGCCCAGCGCCCGAAGCAGTGATAAATTGGGATTTCTGGGAGCCGCAGACGGCGCAGGTTCCGACCTTCCGCAGCCTCCCATTGCTCGCCACCACTTCGCGAGCCCCTAGCGTATCGGTGGGCTTTCGGCATTTCACGCAGTAGATCATGCTTTATCTATATAAATGGACGTGCACGATATCTCTTACGATGCCGCCGCACCCACCAGGAGCAATCACTATCTCCTCC
>MJUU01047963.1:0-32941 GCA_002080025.1 Modiolus philippinarum | reverse complement strand
CGTGCAAGCATGGTGAGACGGAGATGGAGGATGGAGAGTGCGGTAGATGCGGATTGGTATGGCTCATGCCCCGTCATGCCCCGGACGATATCAGCACTTTGGGGAGATATAGCACCAAACCCTGTCCTTTACCTCAGCCCTCCTGCGGTCAAAAGGTAGTGAGAGGGCATCAATGCCAGCTTCCTTGCCGACCAGGAAAGGATATGTGCGCGAAGCATATTGCCCTATCGTCTAAGGTTCGCTGCCAGCACGAGTGCAAGGCCGGAAGAATCTGCATGAAGACTTGCCCCGAAGGATCCACCGCCTGCCGCCTCCATCGTCCGAAGCCCTCTCACTCGCCAAACAATTCCCCGAACGCCCCCTCAAACGCCTCTCAATCGCCAAACGCCTCCCCAAACGCCCCCTCAAACGCCTCTCAATCGCCAAACGCTTCCCCACACGCCCCCTCAAACGCCTCTTAATCGCCAAACGCTTCGCCGAACGCTCCCCCGATCGCCTCTCAATCGTCAAACGCTTCGCCGAACGCCCCCTCAATCGCCAATCGCTTCCCCAATTGCCCACCCCCGAACATCTCACGCTCGGAGACCGTCGCCATGGCCGCCAAGTATGGCCGATGGTGGTGAGTCGCCTGCCTTTTCAGATGCTCCCAGGGTATCCGAAAAGCCATGATCGTAGGCATTCCCCTATATAAATGAGCTTCACCAAGATCACGAGCAAGGAGCAGCGCGATGCTCTGGCCAAATCGCTGCACGACGTGAAGCAGAATATCAAGGCGAGCCAGCTGAAGGATCGCTTGGATAAGCTGGGGGTAAGTCGAGACCTCGGCAGATTCTTCAAGCCCGTGGTGGAGGCCCAGGAGAAAGCTGCCTTGGAAATCACCAAGAATCTGCCACTCCCACCCCCAACCCCCGCCTTGCCCCCTCCTCCAGACTTTGCAGATCCGCTTCCCATCGAAGAGGATCCCGGCACCATCCTAGGCCCCCGGGCGCAGCACTATCTTCAAATGAGCATAGCCAATCAGGCGAACCATACTTTTGGGCTGAGATCGGAGAATGGCGGAATTTTCATCGGGAATGCTCCGGTCACTTTCGATCGCGACGATCTCCTGGTCAATGGCCAGCGATGTAAGGGGACCCCTGGGCTCTGGGAGCTCATGGTGATGAAGAGACCCGAAGATTTCGAAATCGACGATCTGGAAACTTACGGCGATATCCTGAAGAAGACCTATGCTCTCTGCCAGAATAATAGTGCCCTCTCCAAGACGCCCAAATCCAACCGCAGCTTCAAGCGGAAGGCCATCGTATCCCATATCTATGATGAGGATAAGAAAGGGAGCGGGATGCTCTTCCTTCCATCAGATCTTACGCAGCTGACCGGGCGCTTAGATTTATGCGCCGAGGCTTTCAAGGCTGGGAATTCCGGCGTCCGCAATGAGATCGTGGCCCTCCTCGACGCCCTCCGAAGTGGAAAATATATCGATAATGCCAGGTATAAGCGCCTTCATCGTAATATCCTTAAATTAACTATGTTAGTCACGAAGCACGGATATCGCCGCAAATATGCGGTCGGGGGTCGGGGAATATTCGATACCGTGAAGAATCTGCTCGGGCGAGTCCTCACTTCTGCCGCCGCCAAGACCCTGGGAAAGAAGGCTGCCACCGCCGCCACCAATGCAGCCGTCAAGGGAGTGGAGAAGAGCGCCACCAAAGCCATGGATCATCTGGTGAGCAAGATCCCCTCCAAGCCTAAGCCCAAGCCCAAGCTTCCACCGAAAGCCGCCGCCATCCTATCGAAGCACGAGGGGAATATCCATAATCTCATCGCAGGCGCAGGCATCGCACGCGTGCATACCTCCTAAATAAATGGCCGAGATGATGAATCTCCGTGAAGACCTAGTCTTCGACGAAAGCATCCAGGAGTACGAATTCAATGAATATCATCCCATCACCGGGACGCAGCTGAATAGCTCTGGTACCGAGATCTGCCTCAGCATCGAGTCGCAGGATCTCTTCCTCCATCCCTCTCATAGCTACCTCTTGCTGGAAGGGAGACTCCAGAAGGGAGATGGGTCGGCCTTTGCCGATGCCAATCTCATCTCCCTCATCAATAATGCGATGATGTACCTCTTCAAATCCATCACCTACAAGCTCTCCGGGCAGACGATCGAGCACTTGAACGATCCCGGGGTCGCAACCACCATGCTAGGCCTTCTCACGTATCCCGACGATTTCTCCAAGTCCCAAGGCCTCAATCAGCTATGGGTCAAGGATACCTCTGCAGAGGCCGCCGCCGAGAATGTGGGATTTGCCGGGCGCAAGGGCTACGTCATCGCCAAGCCCGCCAATAAGGGAACCTTCTCCTTGACCATCCCCTTGAAGCATATCTTCAGCTTTGCCCAGGACTACGAAAAGCTGGTCTACGGATTCAAGCATGAGCTCACTCTCGTCCGCGCCTCGGATAATGACGCCATCTTCCGGGATGCTGCCAATATCAACGATCCCGGCAAGATCGTCCTCAGCAATCTCTCATGGTTCGTCCCCCACGTGATGCCCTCCGACGACCAAAAGCTGCGGCTCTATAAGACCATCGAGAGCAAGATGAAGCTAGATATCGGCTTCTGCATGAGGCAGTGCGATTCGATCGGCGTCCCCGAAAGCCGTGAATTCACCTGGCGCCTCTCCACCCGAAGCAGCCCCGAAAGACCCCGATGGGTGATCGTCGCCTTCCAGACCGATAAGAGTAACGATCAAGAAGCCAACCCCGCCATCTTCGATCACTGCCGCGTGAATGATATCTGGGTCACTTTGAATTCCCAGAGATATCCTGCCGTGGGCCATCGTGCCTCCTTCACGAATCAGAAGATCTCCAGGCTCTATAGGGAGGCCGCCGATTTCCGCTGGAAATTCTTCAATATGGATGACCTGGTGAGCAATCCAGGCATCACCCCCGTCGACTTCACGGATCTCCATCCCCTCTTCGTATTCGACGTCTCCAAGCAGAGCGAGCGTCTCAAGGACTCGACGATCGACGTCTATATCAAGGTAAGATTCGATCAGAACGTTGCCGCCGATACCCAAGCCTACGCCCTGGTCATCTCCGATCGCATCCTCCAATTCGAATCAGATGGCCGCAAGATGTGCGTCGTCTACTGAGTCATATATAAATGACCGAGCTTCAGCAAATCGCCAAGAATACGGCCCCCAAGCGTGGTTTCTCCCTGGTCATCTCCGGTCGAGGTGGCCGGATCTCCACGCGATTCCATCAGCCCATCCGCCTGGACCCCTCCAAGAGCTTTGAGATGGCCCTGTTCAACCTTGAGACCTACTACTCCTTCCCAAATATCCACGAGAGAAATCGCGTCTTCTCCTACTCCCCCGATGATGGCGCGCGCTGGTTCTTCATCGCCCTGAAGGTCGGATCCTACGATATCGATGATATCAATGCCGAGATCCAGAGGCGTATGCGTCAAAATGGCCACGGCGCCAAGATCATCATCGGGGCCAATCGTGCGACTCTGAGAGCCGTCCTCGTCCTCCGAGAGCACTACCAAGTAAATTTCGACGCCCCCAATAGCCTCCGGACTGTCCTGGGATTCAACGATGAGACCTATACCTACGATCCCAAGACCAATGGGTATTGCGAGGGCGAGAGCATCGTGAATATCATCAACGTCAATAGCATCCTGGTGAATATCGATATCATCAGTGGAAGCTACGTCGACGGCGTGCAGCAGCCCGTCATCTATAGCTTTTCCCCCAACGCCTCCCCGGTATGAAGATCGTCCAGAATCCCAAGAATCTGATCTATCTTCCGGTGACCGTGAATACCATCCACTCCATGGAGACGCATATCACCGATCAGGATGGCCTGCCCATCGATCTCCGCGGCGAGCACTTGACCATGCGCTTCCACCTCCGCGAGATATAAATAAATGACGTATTCCGAGTATGGTCTGAACCTGAGCTCAAGCCAGAGGGATAAGCTCAGACTCGCAGCCAAGCGCAAGTCATGCCCCGTGAGCATCCGCCTCTCGCACGAGAACCCTTCGGGCAATGATACGTTGCTGCTCACGAATCGGCAGATCCAGAGAATCAATAAGCTCAAGCGGGCCGGTGAAGGAGGAATGGTCTTGGAGATGAGCACCTTCAGCTGAAGCAGAATATGCAGAAAGAGGGTGGGTTCCTCTCCATGCTCGCCGGCCTGGCGATGAGAGCCCTCCCCATGGTAGCCAAGACCGTCCTTCCAGCCTTGGGAGTAGGTGCCTTGAGCGGTCTGGGTGGCGTCGCCGTCAATAAGGCCTTGGGGTCTGGATTATACCTCAAGAGAGGTGGCCAGGTCTGCTGCGTGAAGCCTCACGGGAAGGGCTTATATCTCTCCCCAGCCCGACTGCCGAAGACCGTCAAGGGTGACGGCTTATATCTGAAGCGCGATGGTAAGCTCTACGACGGCTCCGGATTGATCCTTGGCCCAAATAGCCCCTTCAAGAACGTCCCCCTCCTTGGCATGCTTCTCTAGGGTCCCCTAGATAAATGACCGACGAAGTAGATGCCGGATTCGAGGATTTCCTGGAGTCCGAGGTCCAGAAATATGCCCGCATGCTCCGCATCTTTAAGCGATTGGATAAGGTGGTCTCCACTAACCAAGCTGCGGCCTCCATCAGCAGTCTATTGCTTACCAGCGGCACCATGGGATCGGCTTTGACTGGGGTTGGTGCCGTGGCCTCCCTCCCCCTTGGATTCCTCGCTTGCCTGAGTGCGACGACCACCCTAGTGCTCTCTCTGATCGCCAAGAAGAAGAAGAAGTATCTTGATACTCTCCGCTTGGCCAGATCCTATCAGTCTCATCTCCCGGGCGAGATGGTGCGCCTGCCGTCTGCCTGAAGAATTATTACGATGGAAAGGATCTCTTGCGCCAGCCCTCGCCCCCTTTCAGCGAAGATTTAGCCAAGCATTCTCAAGGCCCTCGCTGATCCCATCCCTTAAATATCTTTTCCGATTGGTTTTCCCATCAGAAAGGATTTCTCCCACGCCCCCTCAAATCACCACTTCAAAATCGAAGTAGTCGTGCCCACTCTTCTTTGACTTCTTCATCCCTAAATTATCAATTTTGAGCAGGTGCCACTTTCCCGAGATATTTGCCGCATTTCCCGGATCATCCCGCTGCACGCCCAGACCTTGGTTTCTACCCCTTTCCTCTCCAGCGTCAGGATTATTCCCTCCCAATACTGGCTTTTCGTCTCCTTGACCCCCACAACTCGGAATATTTCCCAAGGGCAGGTCGCGCCACCTCATAATCGGCTGGCGTCTGGCCTCCTTTTGAGCCTGTGCCCTCTTTCTAACTTCCTCGTCGCTCTCTTTCCGCCCGGGACCTAGCAATCGGATTTGCTGATCCGGATTTTGAGAAGATTCAGAATTCATGATTTATTGGATTTCGAAATTTTTTAATCTATTTTGGTGGGTCCTTCCCTCCCTGCACTTTTCAGCATCCCCGCCTCGCTCAATACCCATTTGCATCCCAGGGCCCCGAAATTGGGGTATCATGCAGAATTCCTGCTTGAAAATGGTCTTGCGGCAGAATTGTCATTTAATAACTACTGTTGTGTTTTGGAATTCCATTCCACTGAACAAGGTTGTCAAGGTCAGTTCTCTGTTTAACACCATTACAATTTGTTGATGGCGATCTTTTGAGAAGTTGATTATCAATCATTTTGTGTTGCCTTGGATACCACAATAAGTGAGTTTGTTGGTAAGATGGAGATGAAGGACTTTGCTAAAATTAAGGATAGCCATATCAATTTGTTGAACTGTCTATCAATATCATTATATTTCATCAAGGTCTGGAACCCATGTTAGTTGTCGTGCAGGATGTTATTTGTATACAGTGGGTCCTTAACAATGATTGGTCTAGCATTTCGGAGATAACTGCGATTAAGAAAACTGGACTGGACTATATAGATTGGTGGTTTAATTCTATGTTTGTAAAAAAAAACAAAAAAAAAACAAAAAAAACCCCCAAAAAACAAGTACTTCTTGAGATGTGTCGAGCGATTGTTGGAATATTCTACTTAACGCAGGAATTATGAGTAGTGTTGGTTTCTGTTCTAGGATAAGGATTACAAGAATTTTACAGGATCATTAGGAATGTGCTATATACGTCACTAAGATGGCGTTGGATAAGGAATCAAAATGGCGTCTATCAGGAATGTGTGGTATACCTACGTCACTTATAATGCATCGAAAAGAATTCAAGACTCTGTGCATTTACTCACTATCCTTTCAATGTTTATTAAGACTTTATTGTCTCTCCTGCAGTGTTGAGTCCGTAAAAAGGTTTTCCGTGTGAGAGATGTATGCTCCCTATACATTTCACTTATGGTGAACTTGTCCTTGGGAGAATTTCTCATTTGGATAATACTATCATATTTCAAATTTTGGCATTTTATTTTTTGTAATTGTCAAATCTTATTCTCACAACCTGTTTATAGTGCCCACATCTCACTATTTTATAATGCAAAGTTTTCATGAGTGCCCTGTTGTTGTTTAAATGTTATGATTGTCTTCTGTTAATCTTTTTGTCTAGCAGCGGATGACACCAATTACACTTTGCCAGTTATTTTTATGTTGACGATCCCATGAACAAAAACAAAGACACATGGATGTGGCGCTGTTCTATTCCGCTCAAACCGGTGCCGGAGGCCGTCTTGAACTTGCTATGAGGTATGCGCAGAGCTCACCGTTGAAGGCCTAATGGTGACTTCAAGATTAAGAACACCAATAAAAGCGTTGTGCAATTGATTGATTTACGATGTTTTTGTCGAGGCTTTGTCTCATGTGCATTGATTCCATACCCTTTCAGTGTTTATTATCTGAAACAGATGAATACTGATTAAGAGATTTCAAGTATTCGATAAGTTTGTTGAAATGTTTAATCTTCTTATATTGAATATTGATCGAGCCACCATTAATACATGTCGATGCCATAATTCATCAAGTGACTAACATTTGCGAAAAACCTCATGGTTTATCATATAAATCATGGTGTGATATTTATTCTAAACGACGTCGATATCGTCACAAAAATCTTGCCACTGTCGAGGATAGAGGAACCCACATATCTATCGATAATCTATTCGATTAAAAAAGATAGACAAACCTCAGAGACAACCCAATATTATTTGTTTTTTTCTTAGGTCAGTGGGATTTTGGGTCTCCTGGACAAAATTGTAGAAGTATTCCACCTTTAAAAGACACAACAGAAAATTGAATGAACTGGTTTAGTCAGTGTCTTATTCATTTATCTCAGTTACTAATTGAATCTGATGGAATACCATACCGTATCGGTTGTGGTTCGGCGGAAGGAGACTGAAAAACTTATTTCAACCATACATCAGATTTTTCTCAGTCGAGTGGAATAAAAGTCACAGTCGTGATACCAAAATGGAAATAGACACATACACATTTTGTTTTAATATAGGTTCATTCAACCCGATACATGAATCGAAAATGTTTTACATCGATAGGGAAACCAAGAGATCTCAGTCCAAATGGATTTTTTATACTCTGACATCGGTGACAGAGTGACCTGTTTTTTATTTCAGCCTTTTCATGCCCTGTTGTTTTTGTTTTTTGTGTTTTGTTTTTTATTTCTTGTAATGTGAAATAATTAATCGAAAAAGCATAGAGAATTGACAGTACATCCAAAGCACGTCTCCTCCGTCTTGTCACTTAAATGTACTTGGTACAGTTTGCCGAAAAGTTGAGAGAGGAAGTAAGCAAACTAGCCACGGAACATTGTTATGGGGATGGTAAAGGGAGTCCCCAACACGAAAGAACGTGCTTAAAAATTGCCGAAAATGAAACACGAATGATAAAAATGGCCAATCACGAAACACGGAAAATTGCTGCTCGTAGTACGTCGAAAACTTGAGAAGCCATTATCATTTATGGTTATTCATGCATCTTATCAAAAATTGTTTTAACCTGAAAGCTCTTGAAATCAATGAAAATCTGTGAAATTTTGCTCTGTGATACTTTCCGCTACCGTCTACAATTCAGTTGAAACAAAATCCGATTTTTTTACAGGAAAACCTATGATGAACACACACGAAATATAAAATATCCAAAACGAATCACGAGCTCAAAATATGGACAAAAACGAGGCACGTGAAATAATGCCAACACGAAAACACAAAACACGAGTTAAAACGCCAAAAACGTTGCACGAAAATAACCCTTTACCACCCTCTATAAACGCATTACATCTGATTGATGTGGTTAGAAAATGAACATTTGGATGCTTTTTGTTAATCGAACTCAGTACTTACAATCAGCTACAAAAAAAACTTTCAAACATAGCAGTAGAAATACTCTATAGAGAGAATGCATGGTCAGGATCAACAAAATGAGATTGACACCATACAAAAGAATCGTTCGTTTTATGGGAAGATATTTTCTCACTGATGATATGATCAAACGATTGATATTACACAACATTGGACTTTTGTCACCTCTTATTGAATTATTGAACCTATTTTAAACATTCTCGACAAAGACTGAAATGAAAGATACACTAAGTTGAAGATGTTGTACCAAATAACATTCGCTGTGACACGATCACATGTACATTTACTTCATACTTTGTCATGTTATCTAAGGATATAAAGTCGTATTGGAACGTTTATTCGACATGTTATTGTATGTGGTCATATCATAATTTTTAAGATGACTTTTGTTACATATCATCATATTTTGTAAATAATTATATTTTATTTGTTTTATTCTTTTTACATACAAGTATGTTGTGAAACACTTAACTTGTGAATTATTGTTTCATTCTATGATATCGACTTTGTCCATCATTTTATTTTAATCGGTTGCAGATCATCGATCATGGTAAGAAAAGATTCAAACTTAAGGTAGTTGAGGTGTCTTGGTTTCTGACATACTGAGAATGTTTTAAAAATTTGTACAATGAAACTTTGAGCAATATGCTGTAAAAATCTGCATAAAAAATTGGGGGTCACGGATATGTCGAAAAAGATACAGAGTTCTAAAGATTGTTCAAATTTTGTGTTTTCGCACTACATTTACAATAGAATTATATAGGAAATGGCCCAATACCACAACTCGAGGGCATATTTTTTCCATAAGCAGACATACAATTTTTTCAAACTTTGTATATTTATTGGTACGAAATAGAACTTCTATTTAAAAACATAAAAAAGATGTCACGGACCTTTTGAAAAAGTTATACCATAAAATATAAAGAATTTGTCAGTTTTTCCGAGAAAGGGGAGATAACTTAATTAAAGAAATTTAGGACCCCCAAATAATAAAAACTCATTTTTTGGACAAATTATAATAAATGTGTTTTATTAAAATGCTTTTGACAAATTCAAAAAATAATAAGGAGCAACTACCTTATTTTTTAAACAAACTTAGAAAATTGACCAATTCCATGGTATTTCAGTACACAATTATCTCCCTTTGATAAAACTTTTTGATTTTTTGGCAGATATGTAATATTATTCAAGCAAACTTAATAATTATTGTTAATTGTTATTTAATTTATTGTATTTAAGAACAACATTATCATTTAGACAATATTTTTTATTAAATTATTGAATTTATGCTTAGATGCGCAAAAAAGATGCACAGTTTTAGACTCACCAACTACCTTAAAACATTCCAGGAAATATATTATGGTTTATCAAATGGAGGAGCATATGATAGTCCCAACAAGCTGTACAAAATTTAAAAATCAAAAGGTACGATTAGAAATATCGGGAGACAGACGTTAGACGGTGATACAAAATCAGGACGCGTTAAGTCTTATAAAACCTGTTTGAAAGTCTTTCCAGAAAGCTAAAGTTGTAGTATCAGGAATCGACCATCAACTGAATGCAGATTTGGCAGATGTTTCTAAAAATATCAACACCAAAATAATGATTTTCGCTTTCTTCTGTTTATCATCGATGTCTTTTCGAAGCATCTCTGGACAGAACCCCTGAAAATTAAAACAGAACAGATTGTAGTAAATGGCTTTGAAAACGTATTGAAACAAGGAAGCATTTGTAAAATTTTGACAAAAAACACAGAATCTGAAATAACAAAAACATATCTTCAAAAAAGTATGTATCATTTTACTACTGAAAATTCAAACACTAAAGCAAGCGTGTGTGAAAGAGTAATTCTGTCAGTGAAAAAAAAAATTATGTATCGATACTTAACTAAAATAGAACACATCGATACCCTGATGTCTTGCAGAATTTAGTTGCAAGATATATAATGCAACATAACACAGAAGTCTAATAACGTAGCTCCTGGTGACGTCAACAGGAAAAACGAAGCAGACATTTGCGCTTTCTTTTACTTGAGAAAGAGAAAGTATAATAAAATAATCAAACCATGTCACATGAAAATATGGTGTTCGATAGATTTTACGATGAACATTGTGCACCAAAGATTTTTTTCAAAGTCCACTTCCAGACGATACACATAACTATGGTGTGCGTGCAATATTCATTTTTTTTCTGTGGGAGAATGACAGTCAACTCAATCATTGATAAATCTGTATGGACTATGATTTAAATGACCAATTTGTATATCAGTTTGTAAACAAGAGCTTTTCTAATTTTTCATATGCTTTTGTAAAAATGTCAAATATATGTTTGTAAAAAACTAGAATATTCTTTACTTGTTTTGTTATCCGCGTCATTACAATACTCGCAGATATGATTGTTACTTACTAACATCCCAACAAATACGTCACTCACCAACCTTAGTCATTCATTATCAAATTGGCCTTTCGTAGCTGAAAAACAAGAAGCAAGCTTGAAATTTCACTCACCAACATCTATATTCTTTATTTTTGGGGAGTGGTACGGGAAAAACCATGTTAACAAAATAGATTTTAGAACATGTAGATGGAAAATTCCAAATTCCTCCCTTCAGTTAATTTTTTGCTATTCTGTATGGAAATCCTTATACGACGATATACAACAAAGTGTACCAACAATTATCTTTCACAAAGGTCTATCTTCCAGGGATGACCTACATGAATGCGGTAGTGAGCTAGGATCATAAATTTTTTGAAGCTGCTGATAGTACGTGCACATGTTATGTGTAGGTTCTCATCATCATAACATAACGGTTATACACTTACTACAGAATATTCTTCATAACGGGAAATCTATCAGAACAGTTTCATTGTCTGTTCATTACATAATACTAATGGAATCTAAACGCGATATTTTTCAAACAGGCATTCTTGGTAGACAGATTTTCTCGGGAAGACTGAAATATTTCATGAGTTCCTTTCTCAGAGCCACAAAACATTTATACGGGTACATTTTACTAGATATTTGTCCTCACAGTGACGACACATATCAGTCTTCCAGGACAGGACCCAATAGTGTATATGCCAAAAAAAAAATGAAAAATACGAAGGATTGGTGAAATATTTGTTAAATGCTAGGGGAAAAGAAACCGATGTTATAAATATTATCATACCCTACATAATAAAGAATTAATTCTATTGGTTGAGACAAAGTAATATGACATGAGATAATTTGGATATTTTCGTTCTTAATTGCTGTCATTGGTGAATATCCCATTATGTGCACTTCACATTTCAGACATTTTCTTTCTTTTCCACGGCCCTTTGAAGACACCAATGTCGATGATCTTGGCCCATCCCCACCTCTGTATTTTGTTTTTCAATCATATTTTAACATTTTGACATAATATTTGAATTTAATGTGTATATATTTATTCTCTTACCTTTTATCGCAGTTCGACAATAATTTTAACTTGTTCTTTTAAGCATCCCCTTATTCATCTGTGAATAACCACTAGAATTTGGAATTGATTACAGATCCCATCATGTACAACATGATACAGCTTGGTACCCGACGAGGGATAAGTATGAGCAGTCAAAAATTTTCAAAAGCCAATAATCATTACGTCAAACGATATGACGAGACCAAACCGTCCTAACATATTATCTATATCTAGACGCTAACAATTTATTTGGTTTGGCGCTTTCGGAGCCCCTGTCTATCGGGGTGTTCATATGGTTAAAAACCAGAGGAGATATATAGGTTCGATGTTCATAAAACTTCCGCAGATTATAAAGTTTGGAAGAGGATTTAACATGCCGCCAGGACCCACATGATCATCACAATTGATAGCCGTTGGCACCTGGGCATTAAAAGTTTATGAATGAGGACACCACCATTACAGGAAACAAATTTTGAAAGACTGAAGTTGGGAAAACAAGCAGTCTGAATCCCGGTGTTATTTAAACAATAGAAAATGAACTCTCGTTTAGAAAAGATAAAAATGCCGATTGCAATGCGTAACTCGTTGTCGGGGCCTGATAAAAGTTACTTATAACATGAAAATTTATACTCTGTTATGTTCATGTGACGTATCTTGATATTGACAAGTGATATTTTTTTTAATTTTTTTACATTTCTCGTATATTTTTTAATGAAAAATGAGATTTCCCGGAATAAAGATGGTTCCAAACAGTTTTGGATCTAGGCATTTCTTTATAACGAAAATTTCCAGGAAAAAATAACCCTACCGCTGGCTTTTGCTAGTGCCGGTACCAAGTCCGGCTGTCCCGAGTTCCTATCGTTGTTTATGTTTGTCTTTTGTATTTTTATTGTGGGTTTTTTTCTTGTGCAGTTCCTATTTACTTTCTGGCATGTGGCTATGTTTTTCGGCCATTGTAGGTGTTTCCTGTTATCTTTTTTATTCCATTTTGCAATTTAATATTTATCGATTCATTTGCAAATTTTGGACTGGGTACACGCAGTGGTTTTGACGAAAAAGGTATACAAAACGACCGTTTATACCTCGCAACCATCAAGGTTACATAAACAATATCGTTTTTCACTCACTAAGCACGTGGGGTCTTTGAATGGGTTTTAACTGAAGGTACACCATTTTCCTTAATTGAACCAATGAAATCTTGTGTTGATGATTACCCTTTGAGATGGTGGGTATAAAAGGAAAATAGTGCTGTTTCGAAACGATATAATTTTGCCTAGTAACATAGGATTGATTTGGATCTCTGCGTTTCTTATGCAAGAATCGTTACTAAATTGACCTATAAATAAAGTATGTTAAAAATCTATCTGTACATATAATCTTGTCTCGGAACATGCATTTCAACGCCCTATAGCAATTGATTTTGACCAGTGTGTCCATTCAATATTTTCATCACGACAGTAAATTATGTAAGGAATTCGCATATTACCTTTTCTTGTGGGCAAGTTTAATCACTTTTTAACTACTAAGTAAAGATCACTTAATATTGTATTTGTTTATATCTTTTGAGACATTTTGTTGATTGTTTATTTTCGTCGCCATGCTGTTGATTTGTTCCGAAAAAGTTATGAGACACAGAAGAGTTTTTCTAGAAGGGAGATAATTTTATACCACTAGATTTCCCGCTGCAAGTCAATAGCCAAAATAGAAAAAGATAAAAAGAATAATACACTACATTATCGAAACTTGCAGTTGTTCACTGGATTGGGTATGAAAGTAACCAGGGTCCAAAGGATTTTAGAATTTTATTAATGTGCGTGATTAAAATCTTACAAATAAGTTGATTGCAAGAAAAAGCAACCGGCGAAAGAACGGTGGTCAAATAAGATTATGTTTCAATGCTTTGTATTTTTCTAATACATGCAGTTACAACAGCTGATCTGCATATTAAACTATTTTTTACGAAGCAGTAAACATACCAAATGAGAAGTTAAAACGTTGTGTGAACTCAGAAACTCCAAAAATGGAGGTGTGATATTCTTCCCGCCAATTACTACCTTCCTCTCCTTTGGAGGCAGAACTTCTTGTCTCTTATTGGTTATGATGGCATGTTAGGGGATAGCGGTACGTACGGTTTAATTTTAAGTTGACTATGTTACTTTAGCTAAAACTCGCAGGGTAGTTCCATTATGGATATATGTAGGAAAATGTGAATGTAAACTGATTTTTACATAAAACATTCTATGTAATTCTTTATCATTTAAAAAAAATGGTTTGTTCGCCCTATCGCCAAAAAATGATTCAACAATTTAAACACGAGTGTTGATTTATTTTAGCAAAAACATTTTATGTCGTTTTCCATCTTGAAGTCTCCGAAAATGGTTTAGTCACAATCGTTACTGCTAGTAACATAACGTTAAAAAACAAAGTACAAGTGTGAACTTATTTTGACTAAACAAAATTAATATGGTTCTTCATCTTGAAGCCACAAAAATGGTTTTTACAATGTCGTTTATTTAATGCTTAAAAACAAAGCTACACGAGTGATGTGAAAAAAATGATTTTGTGCTTCACCAGTCTTGAAGTCCAAAAAATTGTTTGTGCGCCCTATCGGCGACATTAATAAAAAAAGAACTTATTTTGAATTAAGAAAATAATGTTATTCTTCCTCTCGACGTTCCCACAAATAGTTTTGTCACCCCATATCGCTAATATAATGTTACACATTAAAAATTTCTTTTCCTATCTGAGAAAAGGTGTCCTTCAGCGTCTTCGTCTCTAGGCGAAAAGTTTAGTCGGGTCGACTTTTTCGTCTGATCCAAAAGACTACTTTGGCCTGGTCAGTCGTCATATAATTTCAAATATAAGAAATTGTCGTTTTCTTTATGCATTATCACGACGTTTTGTCACCCATTATTAGATTGCAAGAAAACGTATCTGGTACCATTTGTGTGATATATTTTCAGAATGATGGACTTCCAATACATTTTGATAGTCTAGCTCAGTTGGTAAACCGTCATTTTATATTCAATTAGTCTGTGGTGAAACATCATTTCCACATTAAACTCTCTTCTTTAATTGACCAGAACACAGATGGCTATAGAATGGAATATATTCAACAAGTTTATTCTCTTTTAATTTTGTTTTATTAATGAACATCTTTTACTGATTACATTCGATTTGGCAAGATTCCTTGGCAATTATATCAAGTATCTTTTTTTTAGAATTAATGTCAGAAAAACAACCAACTCTTTAATGAAGGATTTACAATTCTCTCAGAGATATATCTTTTTTCTTCTTATTAATTTTGAATGACCTTTTAGGTTCAGCTGGGTATATCTTATTGATACATCGGCAAGCGAATCGAAGCAAGAACGAGGAAAGGGGAAATTCTAAAATCATAAATCCAAAATCACGGCAATTTACAGCGACATGAATTGAGACAAAAGAAATAAACAAAAATGAACAAGAACGCCACAAAACTAAAGCACTAGCAGTGTGAACCCCTATAAAAACTGAGTTTTCATCAGGTGCTCCGGAAGGGTAAGCATGATCTGCTCCATGCATGGCAACCGTCACACAGCCAGTTAAAATATGATGTTGAAATATCTGTTTGGTTGCTTTTTGGTTATTGTCATTTTCTAACCCGTGGACAAAACCAGTTAAAATCATGGTGCATGTTACTTCTCTAACCCCAAACAGCACCAAGGTGAAAGTTTGAAAAGCATATGTGTATCTCTTAAGTTTCAGACAATTACAAAGACAAATCTTTACTACAAGCACAATCGACGAAGACAAAACTAAAAAGTAACAGTCTGATATACAAGACAACACAGAGAACAATGACACATTTGTTGTCATAGGTATAATTTGGCTTTGGTGATGTTTTCCTGGTTATCTGCTCTATATTTCAGGTATGACTTTCTGTTGAAATTACATATGACAGGTAAGAATTGATCAACAAACTTAACACTTTACGCAAGCTATAGGTTTTGGTTTTTGTCTCCTTATTTTGTTGGTTGCCCCGTCACATTGGAAAATATTCCGGTACTTTTTATTTGAAGATTTTACAAGTATACTGGCCTCTCACTGATACTGCCGATGTCTACTGAAGTATATGATGATTCTTTAACCTTTCGGAGAGTTTTGAGTTTTATTTTCTTCCGCAGTGTTTTACCAGCAGTCTAGGCTCCCTGAGTTAAGAACTTAGCGGCGAGCAATCCTTGATCCTTCTTTCTAAATAACGTTTTGTACTTTTCTTTTCCTTTTCAAGAGAGTGATCATGGGTTTAGTAGTCTACCTCAAAAATGGTATCTCAAATCCTTAAGTTCTAGGCGTTATACTTTGAAATATTGCATCAAAATAGTTTCCCTACTGTTGAAAGGATACGCTTGCACCGCTTTGTTATAATGGTGTCAGTTTCCGAAACATCTTGTCTACTTTTTTCTGCATATCTTTTGGATCACAACTGGCATCATCAAATGTGGCTTCGAAGTCCTACGGTACTTATATTAGTTTTCCGCATGTTTTACTGCAGAAGATCAATTGTCCCCTCTATCAACACAACTGATACAGAGATTAATGTGCACTCATTTTCACACTCATGTGTTCACGATGAGTTTGATTGACCAGTGAACATCGGAAAAATGTTTTTGTTTGGATGTGTTTTCTACATCTGAATGTTCTTAGTTGAATTTACCTGTCATCTTATTCTGTCTATGTACACGTTCAGTTCAAATGTTTAATCACTTCAAAATAAAATGCCCATTTTTCTATCTTGTAATGCTGCAGAAAACGCCAAAATGAACATATTTTTGGTTTTCCATTTAGACCTTATTTTGGTTGTTTGATCTTTATCAGCTTCAATCATTTCGGTTTATAGTGTTCTGTTTTTTTTTATATGATCTACACTGTAGAGACATAAGCTGTCCAAATGGCCATCTACAAAAACTAAATTTACAGTAACTTCGATATTTAGGTATTTTGTTCACAATTTTTTTTATCTACAAAACTTTCTTTCGAACCATTTTCTTTCTTCGGAACTGGTCCTCACTCGTCCGACCCGTCCTGTGAGCATCTACTTTATAAAACACTACAGATATTGTGAGTTTGCATGTGCATGTATTGAATTGTTTTCGTGCCGGTCTACAGCTCTTCGTAATCGATGGATTGGACGGTTGTTACATTTATCTTATATTACTATCTCCTTACGATTCTACAGTTGATGTAGGTGCTTTAATTGCTCGTCAGTATCAGGACAAATTTTGAAACAGATACTTCATTGACTCACTCACGCCATCTTAAAAAATGTTAACGTTCTGCTTTTGGTAATACTTTTACATCTTTTTGTACTTGTATGTATATTCGCTATCTCTGTTGGTCATCTAGCGTAACACTCCACTGGTATCTGTCTCCAATACAAAATACACAGGACAGATAATGTTGTTGCAAGCGCTCTATAAATGGATATAAAGTCATCTTTATGTTCTATAATTACCGGTGGTAGTGTGTTTAGGTTGGAACTAATGGTGACTGGAACTCCTCTCTGTACTGTCAAATATAAAAAAAATCACAGATATCCATACGCCCCATTGTTAAGCACATCAAGGAATCAGGAACAGACAGTCTGGAATCAATTGATACTAGGTAGTTTGATGATATAGTATCACACTGGTCAGCAGATAAACGATACACTAGGAATCAAGTGTCTTTTGAGGGGTATACTCCAAGAAGTGATGTATGCTCAGCTATTCTAAAGGTTTCTCCAGACTTTCACTGGTTTGAGATGCAGTGTCTAGAAAAACCTAGCCGTGGTTGTGATATCTCTGCTATCCTGCATATCTAAGTATAAATCAAAAAGAAAAGTTGATCTTAAAGTTTTGTCTGTTGCCTGATCAGGTACCATTAAGTCTTTTTAAAAGTAACCGGAGTCAACTTTTCTTAGTTCTTGCAACACAAACAGTTAAGCAAGATTGTCGATAGTTGGACTAGATGGACATGACGATATACGTAGCTTCAGCAAGTAGTAAATAGAAATCAATGCAAATGTGGCGACATACTCGTCAGGCAAAATGTAACGATTGGTCGCTTCATGCATTCATCTTTTATCAGCTCCAGTATATTTTGTCATAAAAACTGCGAATTTGTGTCTGTCTCAACCTTTATCATTATAGTATCTTCATTGTTCTCTGCAAAATCATTACTAAATAAGCAGTAGGTTCTGCTTGATGTTACGTACTTCTCTATACTGCTCCCAGCATCCAACGGAACATTGTGCCTTTTCCTATCGCCCTTCCGTTTTACTTAGTTTTTCTTTGAGAAAAGAATCTTTTGCGTCCTACTTGGGATTAAAATGTGTTTTCAATCAAATATGTGGCACGTGATAGTCACACAATTGATGCGAAATATCTAATATTTTACTACGATTAAAATGTGTTTTCAATCAAATATGTGGCACGTGATAGTCACACAATTAATGCGAAATATCTAATATTTTACTACGAAATATAACGTCCATATCCTGTTAACGTAAAAAACCCAAAATCAATATTTCAAACTAAATATCCTAGTAACTGTAAGAACAATATTTTAAAATTTTGTGAAAATACAGTTCATTATCAACAAAATATCAAAATTACAGTAAATATTAGAGCTGCAGATAGACATTTCGACATGTTATGTCACTTCGGTGCAGATAAAAAACATTCAAAATATATTAAAGCATTAGAAGAGCACAAAATGACATAAATTCCTAAAAATAACGCTAAAAAATTAGAACGATTTAGTTGTTGCTTGGTTTGATCGAATTTTAGTCGTTATAACTTTTAAACAATATCAGTTTTCTGTGTGGTACTTGGTAAATTGGCATTTCCCACAGGGAGAAACATTACATCAGCAGAGATAATAATATAAAAAAAATTCAAAATTGCAGAACATTTTAGTTCTGCAGAAATTTGTGTTAAATTGTTTCTCAGTCCAGCTGTTTCGTTACAACTAACTTTTAGGAGAAAAAAATGTAAGTGTTATTTACATATCTGACTAAAGATATTTTGTCTTTCTAGACACAGTGATAGAGGTATGACTGAGGTCTCTGCATAAGGTAAACCAAGTATCAATAATATTTAGAACAGGTGTATAAATACTTGACAATTTATATATGTGTTGTGACGAAATATGCCGACTTTTCCAAAATACGATTTAATGTCATTGGGGAGATTTTCAACCATGCACAATCGTCATGTAGCTAAACTTGACGACGACGGCGAAACATCATCAATAAACAACACTCAGTTCGAAAATTAGAAGCGCGCCACACTCTTTGCTACCAAATGTACCCCCTTATCGCTACAGAGCGCAATATTGTCTCACAAAGTTATTTGCAAAGACCTATCATAACAACAGATAATTTGAGAGATCGTCAAAATATCTCTGTATAAAATAATAGATACAAAAAGTAACGAAGTCCGAACTGACCCTAACCGAATAACGCCAGACCTTTATTGTCAGTGTCACGGGTGTAATGCATCTTCTTACCCATCCAAGGAACCCCATAAAATCACATGTAGCTGTATTTTTGTGGCCTTCTTTCTTAATTTGTTTTATCTTCCTACATACTTTTTCGTTTTTAATATGTTGACATCTTTTGAGTGGTTTTGACTATCTGTTTTTTTTTCTTGTAGTGTTTATTTGCTGATGTGTTAAATCTCCGACTCAGGAAATCAAAAGAATATGATTTCATACAGACACAGATAAAATCAACTGCCATGTGAAACGCGTCTTTTTTTTTCTTTTTTTTTGTATGACTTCATGGACATCAACACCAAGGCAATGTTATAATTAGCTGTGACATTTAAATTCAAGGAGACCCCATTTACATAAATTGAGACATTATTTTTTTATTTTTTTATGCAATGCTTTTATAAATGCAATATACCGAAATTGCAGCGAATTCTAGTTTTGCAACTGGCCATTTCGACATCTTACGTCCTTTCAGTGCAGATAAAACCAAACACTTGGAAGACCAAACCAATCAGTAGAATAGAGATTAAAGAGCTAAAGAAATGACCAAAAGAGCAAAAATCAACATACCTTTTGCAAGAAGGAGATACTCTTGAGTTCTATGAAAGTTTTAAATTTGAGATATTATAGATTTATATATGATCGGTTTTCGAGCATACACCGAATTACTGGACGGCCCAGCTCAAGATACATTCGGGAACTAACAGTCAGCCAGCAGACGAATCAACCGTTACAGTGGTGAATTATATAAATTATATAAATTTTATGTGCCATTAGAATGTATGATTGAAACATAGCCACAAGAATTTGAATATGACAGAAAACTGACTTTCGTTTACCTACCGTAAATCACAAATGTGTGCTTTCCAAGTCCGAATGAACCATAAAAGCCAAAACAATGCTATGTTGTTCAATAAGCCTGGTCTACAATTCTACGATGTGACACGTCTAAATCGTGTGTAAATGAGGTCTTTTGCAAGACTAATCCTTGAATTTAGATGTCACAGCTTATTATAACCATGGAGGTATAAACATACTTATATATATATATATATATTTATACCTCCATGTTATAACACTGCCTTGGTGTTGGTGTCCATGAAGTCATCATGCTAAGAAATTCCCTCCACTATTACATCAAAGACCCCTCTCTGTGCAAATTTTATGCTGCAAAGATGAGGACAATTGCCATGGAAACATAAATTTCTGTAATAACCACCAGATCAAACATCAAGAAGTAATAATTAGCGCCGGGCATACTCTAAAAGATGGCCTGGCCTGGCCTCTGTAGCCTGGCTTGGCCTCAAAATTGGCCTGGCCTGGCCTCATTTCTGGCTTGTCCTCAAATTTGGCTCGGCTTCATATCTGGCCTGGTCTGAATTATGGCTTGGTCTCAAAATTGGCCTTGCCTTAAATTTGGTTTGGATTTAGCCTTAGTCAATATTTGGTCTGAAAATTTGGGAATAATTTCTACTTTACGAAACCCTTGAAGACCGTAGTCGGACGAGAACTATTTTATCTAGGTAATGTGTATGATTTAGTATGTTTTGATATTGAGATTTTTTCAAAAAGAAATATTTTGTCCTTGTATATGTGTCTGTTAATGCAATTTATTTTGATCATTTGTTTGTAAATGTCAAGAGTTTATGAATTTTGTTTTGCAATGAATATATGTGTCCATGAAATAATAGGAAATCGTCGTATCTATATATAGCACAAAATAATATTTTGTCTCTGTGCTTGAATTGTTCCAGTATACGTTCAAATATTTCAAATAGATCTTGAATTTCTTGTGTAATTTATACCGAATTCAAATAAATATTTCTTATCGTACATTCTTAAATCAACAAGTTTTGGCAAAGCAGTGACGCCAGTCTGGACTTCAATCTTTTATCTTTCAATTTTTAATCTTTCAATTTTTTTTTCAAAATTAAGAATAAAGTAGGCAAAATCAATAAAATTCCTGATTGGGGTTTAAATTACCTCCCTTGAAAGAAATATGAGTTTTATATATTATTCATTATCTTTCGGCATCATCGCATGAAATGTAGTTAATGTGCTAGAAATAAATAACCAGTTGTTCGGTAAGAATATTTATTTATATTGTGAATTTTTTTACAGTTTTGAAATTTTAATTTTACCTATCTATTTATGTAAGTACTATGAAAGTAAAAAAAACAGTTAACTCCACATACCCCAGGTCTACCCCTTAAATTCATTATTTTCATTCATTGTTCAACCGAAGCCAAGATTTTTTGTTTTGGATTTAGAGGGGGTGTGAATTTTAGTTTGTGAAATATTTCTCTCTAAAGCCCACGTTCACTGAATCTAGTATGCAAGTATACGTGTTAGATCCATCGAATGTACAGAGGATGATGTTTTCTGGTAATTTTATATACATTTATCTCATGAAATCTTTGGCATTTTTGTGGTCCTGTGTTTTGTATATATATGTGAGAAAGCACTAGATACAAGGGACAGTATTACATAAAATAATTCATTTCGATATAAATTTTGTGCAAGTAGAGAAAAATTATTTGAGCTCAAATTTGTAATTTACGGGAATGTTTTTATGCCAAAAATTTGTATCATTTTATTTTGTAATTTACATGTATTTATTTTGATTATATTAAAGAACTCGAAAATACATGTAAACTACATCTTTGCGAATTCTTTATAGATTAAGGCTTGCCTTCGATCTATGATATTTTGGAGACAGTAACAGCTACAAAAAACAAAAACAAAAAACAAAAACAAAACAAAAACAAAAAAAAAACCAAAAAAACATGCAGCATAAAATTGATAGCTTGCATCTAGAGCAATCTTGGGTTGATAATAAAAATTTAAGGTTGTCTCAAAGGAGAGATTTTGGCCCTATATATCTCAAAAATGGCACAATGTTTCCAAACCCGATTACAGGGCGACTTGTTTATTCTTTGTAAGTGGATCACTAGAGATAGAAGGTTGTGTAGGGTGCAACACTGTTGACAAATAAATGTACAGTCAAGTGAAATTATTTCACCTATTTACCCTTGATTTTTATAAAGAAATATTTCACATTTTAAAATTCACATCCCCCTATCCATTTAAAAAATCTTGGCTTTAGATGAACCTGGGACTAATACATTGTCAATATATTAGTCCCAGGTTACACCATGAATGATATTAATGAATTTAAATTCAATGAAAAAAAAAATGACAGACAAAAAAATTGAATCCAGACTGGCGTCACTGCTTTGGCAAAACTTGCCGAATTAAGAATGTACGATAAGAAATTCAAGATCTATTTGAAACATTTGAACGTATACTGTAACAATTCAAGCACAGACACAAAATATTATTTTGTGCTAAATATAGACACGACGGTTTCCTATTATTTCGTGGAAACATATATACATTACAAAAGAGGGTTCATAAACTCTTGATATTTACCCCCCAAAAAATGATCAAAATAAATTGCATTAACAGACACATATACAAGGACATACTATTTCTCCTTGAAAAATTATCAATATCAAAACATATACTAAAACAACTGAAACCTCCGAGTACCTAGATAAAATCAGGGGTCTTCAATGGTTTTATAAAAGTAAAAATTATTCCCAAATTTTCAGACCAAATATTGAGTAAGGCTAAATCCATACCAAATTTTAGGCAAGGCCAATTTTGAGGCCAAGCCATAATTCAGGCAAGGCCAGATATGAGGCCAAGCCAAATTTGGGGCCAAGCCAAATTTAAGGCCAGGTCACATTTGAGGCCAAGTCAGAAGTGAGGCCAGGCCAGGCCAATTTTGAGGCCAAGCCAAATTTGAAGCCAAGCCAGGCTACAGAGGCCAGGTCATATTTTAGAGTATGCCTTAGTGCCGCGGGTTTTACACCGGAAAAATGGCCGTACTTTTCTTTATAGCACGAAAAAAAAGACGCGTTTCACATGGCAGTTGATTTTATCTGTGTCTGTATGAAATCATATTCTTTTGATTTCCTGAGTCGGAGATTTAACACATCAGCAAATAAACACTACAAGAAAAAAAAACAGATAGTCAAAACCACTCAAAAGATGTCAATATATTTTTTAACGAGAAAGTACGAACAAAGGTAAAACCGAAAGAAAGAATGTNGAAATACAATAAGGTCTTTCCACTGTAGTGGGAAAGACCTTAAAAAACAGATAGTCAAAACCACTCAAAAGATGTCAATATATTTTTTAACGAGAAAGTACGAACAAAGGTAAAACCGAAAGAAAGAATGTCACAAAAATACAGCTACATGTGATTTTAAGGGGTTCCTTGGATGGGTAAGAAGATGCATTATACCCGTGACACTAACAATAAAGGTCTGGTGTTATTCGGTTAGGGTCAGGCCGGTTATCTTATTTATTTTTTATACAGAAACATTTTGACGATCTCTCAAAGATAGGTCTGTGAGACAATATTGCGCTCTGTAGCGATAAGGCGATACATTTGGTAGCAGAGATTGTGGCGCGCTTCTAATTTTCGAACTGAGAATATCTCCTTGCAAAATTGCAAAAAGCCCGTCTGTTGATTTTTGCTCTTTTGGTCGTTTCTTTAGCTCTTTAATCTGTATTGATTGTTTTGGTCTTCCAAATGTTTGGTTTTATCTGTATCTGAAAAGACGTAAGATGTCGAAATGGCCAGTTGCAAAACTAGAATTCGCTGCAATTTTGGTATTTTTATTGCATTTATAAAAGCATTGCATTAAAATATCACTTAAAAACATTGTATACTATTAGAGATGAAGTTCAAGAAAGTATGCATGGAGCAAAAATAATTTCATTTACAAGGAAAAGTGACGCAAAATCTGTCTCCGCCCGGCTCTCACGTATACAGAAGCAATATACAAAAAAGGAAAAAAAGTAAAACAAGCATAGGAATGGGTGTAGTTCGTCTTTATAGCGTTCCACAAATATGAATATGGCTTGTCCTTATAACATTCGGTTTGATTTCTCTTTCAACTTTTAGCTTTTCTCCACCCAGATATGACCATATTCAGTTTCCCGTACGTAACCTTCACTATTGACTATGACACTGAAATCCTCTGTCAGGGGGTAACAATGACACACTATCCTCCCGCTGTGTGTTAATATTGTTATGTATACAGTACTTCTATTAGTATCTGGATTAAAACCTAGGAATGTGCCTGGTGCAATTCTCGTGAAGCCATTCTTGTTTGCATATTCCCAATTATATTCTGTCTCGACCCCAGCAGAACCTTCGACTGTAATACCTTTAACGGTCCCGGAAGCAGAAACGTTAACTTTTTGAAGTGTGACATATTGACGATCCCCGTCAACTTTTATCCATATATCTTCGTGGTATGCGTTAGCAACATGAGTAGTGCTTCGTTGTCCCATTTTTTTCTGAAACGCACACAAAAGAAATTGTTGTAAACACAGTTTAGGCAAATTTATATACAATGAATGGACATAAATCTTTCTTTAAAATATCGTGTTCAAAAGCCGTATTTACTTTTTGTACGTTGTTCAAATATATTATCAACTTCTTGGAGTATGTCATATGCCGAGTCGATTGGTTTCCTCGTTTACAATATTAATGCTTTCCCAAATTTTGCGTTTACGTCAACTATTTTGTCGCTTTATACTTCCGCAAATGATGGTCTACAGTGGCTGACCCTTAGAAGATAAGTGGACATGACAAAACTAACCACAAAGAAGTGTTATTTTTTTATGATACAGCAATACTGTCACTCTGACAACATCTACAAATACCTGATATCACATATAGTACAGTTTCCTAGATGTTTCTATTCATATTTTATAGACATCCCTTAGAAAACAAAGAATAAGTACATGAGATTATTAAGGACAAGAGGTAAATCTCCAAGATATTGTTTTTGATTTTTGATTCGGAAAAAAGGAAATCATCGCCCGTCAGTAGCCAAGTTACCATCCCGAAAGTACCAGGAATTTGTTCTCAGAAATTTCACATATTTGAATAACCAGCTTTGTTTATATTTTTGTGAAAATGTAGTATACAAAATGAAAAAAGTCTAACAGAAAAATAATCAAATTTGCCTATTTTATGATTCAAGAATATTCAAATTTGCCTATTTTATGATTCAAGAATATTCAAATTTGCCTAATTTATGATTTACAAATAAGTCAGATGTCTACGAAATGGAACTAGTACTGAAACCAAAGACTATAGGATTTACTTGTCATTGGTATAATGGATTTAATTTCACTTTGTTTACCGATGTAAATATTGCAAAAAGAAATAGTTCAATATAAAATTACAGCCTTTAAGTAAGTTACAACGTTGACTTAAGGAGGTTCGCTCCTCTTGTTGTGGGATTTCTGTCAGATTTTCGGATTCCTTGGGTTTTGTCCATTTAAAAGCATTATAATTTTTTGCCCATTGACCCCCTTATTTTTTCCATAATTTCATTTTATACATCTTTGTGAGCATTCTGTAAAAATTTCATTGAATCCTATTTATTCTGTCACATTCACTCGTGGTCAAATCTTGCTAATGTTAAAACTATGAAAAATCAGAGGAGTTCAGTTTCCCGCCAAATTTTCAATCATTTATATCTCGAAAATGAGATCATCAACCTATAATTTTTTTTTCACTTAAATTACTTCTTTTTTAATGTTCTAACAAAAAATCATGTTTATTTGAAATCCTATTTATTTTCAAATGGAGTAGCGAACCCCCTTAAGAATCAAGCAGTGTAAGCAAATCATTGGTAATAAACAATATACATTAAACTAAACTTACTTGTCTTTTCTGGTCAGTGGTTTTTGCTGGTGTTGATAAAAATATCCCTTATATATATACCAAACATCATGAATATGCACTTGTACATATGTTAAATCAAACTGCACAGCTAAAATCAATAAAAACGCCCATCTGTCAAATTGTTGAAATGATATACCCTGGGTATGAACATGTGATACACATATGCATACAAATCATTTTTAGAGGAAAAGAACAGATCATGAGCTCTATAGCTACGAGTGTGTCCCTCAACTTCGTGGAAAAAAAGAAATCATAAGGGACCGACCATTTAACTTGAAAAGGGGGGGGGGCTATGGTTTTTTTCTAAGAAAATATTTGGATCTGATTTTTTGTGAAAAAATATTTTGGCTGCCAAAATGATGAAAAGAAATTTTCTGAAGGAGGCTTTCTGCCCAAAAAATAATGTTGATTTTGAAAAAAAAAATTTGTTGATACACGTGCAAAAAATAATTTTTTTTTGCGCGCGAAGCGCGAAAAAAATTTTCTGTCCAGAAAAAAAANCCACAACCCCCCCCCCCCCCTTTCAGGTTAAATGGTCAGTCCCTAATTAAAATTTGCTTTATTTAATTAGTTTCTTGAATACTCATAAACCCGTTCCTTTTAAGTGTAGAATTCATCCAAGGCCAAAGAGACAAAAGTTAAAGTTATTCACTCAAAATTTTTCTCAAAAGCAGCTGAATCTACATGTGCCAAACATGTAAGCTATTTTTGTTTAGTCAAATGGTTCCTCTTCCCACGAACTTCTTGTTTAACAATTGACAGGTAGAAGATTGTTGTATATATAATGACTTTCATAGATGCTTACCCACCATTGCATTGTTTTGATTTGGATCATCTACATGTCTGTTTCCTTTTTTCTTTCTGTACTCTATATGTGATAGTTTCCGATGTTACCATTTTCTTTGTATTATTCTTATTCAGACTGACTGTTCTCTTCTCACTTATTTTACAACAAGAATCCGAAAAGTGACAAAAAATCGTTTTGAAATGCTATGTCTCGGAGACCGTAGAGTTGTTCTGGTAGTGGTGGTAATGTCTCCACTCTCCTGAGTATCAATACAAATCCAAAGGAAAGGTTGATCTTAAATGTTTGTTTTTGTATGTTACCTGGCCAAAAGGGACAGTATCATCTGGTTCCACCAGACTTTATAATGTCTCAGGTGCAGCACTTTAGTCACCGAGTCTTTTTGAAACACCATTAGTTCAGCAACATTGTCTGTCAATGGCCTGGCTTGACATTACGTCATACGTAGACGATTCACTAAAGGTTCTACAGGTGGCGCTTTATGGGTGGTCTTTGTTTGGCCTCTGGTATGTAATGAAGAGCACGGCGCATTACAATATTGTTCCGCTCGTTGAAAATCTGTCGGCATTCTGCATATCAAGATGTAACAATTGGCTGTTTCTTGCATCCTTCAGTTATCAGCTTAGGTGAACACTTTATCATGATTACGGCGAATGGGCGTTTGTCTCGACTTCTCGTCTGTATCTTTTCTAGTGAGTTTTCTGATGTCTCTCATCCCTTTTAACAAAATCACACTGGTTAAATTTATCGGCGGAAGGGTCTGAGTGATAAGTATTCACATGACGTAACATACTTCCCTACACTCTTACAACAGAGCATTGTGCCCTTTAAACTGGGTTTCTGTTGTGTTACGCTGGCTACACTGACAACAGGTGACGGCTAAAAATCCCGAGGTCAAGATTCTTACCCCGTGATTTTACGAGACGTTGCTAAAGACTAATCAACAACGGTCGTTATGTGAATATTTTCCCGGAAAAAATGAAAACAATCAACACTTTCGACCAATGAAACACGACGTAACAATGGCCGTCACCCGTTCCCAACGAGCGTAGCATTGTGGAACGGAGGACCAGTTTATGTGCCCTTTCCCTTCATCCGCCCGTTTTTCACTTAGGTTTTCTTTGAGAAAAAAATCTTTGAAATATGTTTTCCATTAGATATATGACACCTGATAGTCACAAAAATCAAGTTCCCATCCTTTTAAGGCCATAATAAAATAATTGCTAGATTCTCATCCATTTTTTTCTCGAAAATAGGGGCGGACGGGCGACTTTAAATATTTTTTTATGAAAAATGCTGTCATTTTAAAAGAAATTTACCATAATTGGCCAAAAATCAAAATAATTTTTTAGGCAGGTGGGGATGAGAATCTAGGATATTAATATGACATAAATATCTTTATACCAAAATTTCAACAACATTATAAGATTAGCGAAAACACAGTTCATTATTAACATACAGAAAGAATATCAAAATTACAGTAAAGTGTAGATGGCTGTTTCAACATATCATGTCTCTTCAGTATAGTGCAGATAAAACAAAACATTGGAAATGAGTTAAAAGCTAAAAGGGGCACACAAAACATAAAGGGCCTGTAAGTCTCGTACAATTTTGGAACTTCCGGTATCAAAAGTGGTACCCGGGAAACGTTTTCGAATTGCCTGTTTATCGTGGATTCTCGTTAACCTGGTCGAACCTGTCCCAACCTCGCGATCGTCAGCATGGGTCAGGATCCCAGGCTAGGATTCTCGTGAGTCACATGACGAGACTTACAAACCTATTAGCACAATGGAGACCGTTTTTAGTTTTATGAAATTTTAAGATATTAGTTCGATATTCATTTGGAAAATTTAGACGTAACTTTAAAAAAAAATCATTTTCAGGGTGGAACTTGACCGGTGATAATTTCAGAGAGAAACAGTCCACCAGAAGCGGTAATAAATTGAGAAAAATATACTAAAATTGCAGAAAAAGTTTAGTTCTACAGACAGTTGTGGTAAAATGTTTCTCAGTCAAGCTGTTTCGTTACAATTAACTTTGAAGAGAAAAATATAAGTGTAGTAACATGCATGACTGACAACGACATTTTGTTTTTCTACACGTGGGGATCGAAGTTAAATTCTCTGCAAAGAGCAAACAGGGTATCAATAATTATCGTTTTTAAGTATAATCATATCTACCGAAAGAATATGCTAACTTTTCTGCCATTCGAATGAGTACAAATAATATCGGTCGGAAGCTATGCACCAGTCATATAAGTCAATAAAAACACGCAGTTCAAAGATTTGAAAGTTCAATTAACAATTTCTGCAAACCAAAGATATCCCCTTGCATCTACAGGGCGAAATACGGGGTTACGTTCGGGACCTTGGTGGCCGAGTGGTTAAGGCAGTTTTACTACCTTACAACCACTGTAGTCTATCACCACTGCGGTGTGAGTTCGCGCCCCACTTTGTACATTACAAAAAAGGATGCACTTACAATCGAAAGTGATAAGGTACGTCAGTTATCTGCCCAAGGTCGATGGTTCTCTCTGGGCACTCCGGCTTCCTCCACCACTAAAGCTGACCGTCATGAAATAGCAGAAATATTGCTGAAAGTGACGTTAAACCCCATATCAATCAATCAATCAATCAGAGTAACATTCAAGCGTATCTGTTGTAAATGTTAAAAAATGGACAACAGGAAACACCTACAACGGCTGAAAATTATAATTACATGTCACAATCTGCCAGGGAACCACACAGGAAACACACGTATAAGGGGACGACCATTTGATTCTGAGGGGGGGGGGGGGGGNGGAAATAAATAATCTGGCCTGCACATCCAAGAAAATAAATAATCTGACCTTGGATTTATTGGTACGATATGATTATGTTATTGAAAATAAAAATTTTCGCCGCGAAGCGGCGAAAAATAAATATTCTGGCCCGCAAAATTTTGAAAATAAATATTCTGGCTCGACCAAATTTGCCAGCCCCCCCCCCTCAGAATCAAATGGTCGTCCCCTAAGACAAAAGACAAAGGTAGGCAACGATAGCAACTCGGGACAGCCGGACTTGGTACCGGCACTAGCAAAAGCAAGCGGTAGGATTAAACCGGTTTATGGGTACCTCCCCTAAACCTCCCCTTTAACTGTCCCTTTCCCTATAGTATAAAAACATACGAATAAAACCCAATACAGGTAGACTACTAACTCCATGACCACAACTTGAAAGGAGAGAAAAAGACAATACGTAATATTGAAAGATGGGTCAAGGGGTGCTCGGCTTTCTCAGGGAACCTAGTCTGTTGGTAGAACATGTCGTACTACGGAAGAAAAATCAAACTCGAGACTTCCAATTAAAAGCAGCGGGAAATCTAGTGGTATAAAATTATCTCCCTTCTAGAAAAGCTCTTCTGTGTTCAAAACTATTTCAGAACAAATTAACAGCATGGCGACGAAAATAAACAATCGACAAAATGTCAAGATTTCAAAAGAAATAAACAAATACAATATTTAGTGAAAACGTTATTCAATTCCCAGATCTTTACTCTGTAGTTTAAAAGAGATTAAACTTGCCCCCAAGAAGAGGTAATATGCGAATTCCTTGCATAATTTTCTGTCGTGATGAAAATATTCAACGGAAAGACTGGTCAAAATCAATTGCTATAGAGTGTTAAAATGCATGTACCCAGACAAAATTATATGTTCAGATAGATTTTCTAACATACTTTACTTATAGGTCAATTAAGTGACGATCCTTGTATAAGAAACACGGAGATCCAAAACGCATTCTATGTAACCAAGCAAAATTATTTCGTCTTGAAACAACGCCATTTTCCTTTTATACCCAAAATCGGAAAGGGTAATCATCAAAACAAGATTTCATTGGTTCAATCAAGGAAAAGGGCGTGCCTTCAGTTAAAGCCCATTCAAAGACCCCACGTGCTTAGTTGTGAGTAAAAATCGATTTTGTTTATGTAAATAAGACGGTTACCAGGTAGAAATGGTCGTTTTATATAGATTATTTCGTCGGAACCACTGCATGTACCCAGTCCAAAATTTGCACATGAATCGATAAATATTTAATTGCAAAGTATATTTTTTCCTAAAAATTTCCGTTGTAAAGAAATGGCTAGATCCAAAACACTTTGGAATCAGGTATATTCCGGGAAATCTCATTTTTCATTAAATATATGTAAGAAATATCAATTTTTTTTTAAATGCCATTTGTCAACATCAAGATACATCACATGAACATAACAGAGTATAAATTTTCTTCTTATAAGTAACTTTTATCAGGTCTTAGCGAGTTATACATTGAAATCGACATTTTTATCTTTTCTAAAGGAGAGTTCATATTCTATTGTTTAAATACCACCGGATTTCAGACTGAAAGGGTCAAGAATCATCATAAATTTCAGTAGACATCGGCAATATCAGTGAGGGGCCAGTATATGTGTGCAAAATTCGGTCACTAGGTCCCAAAGCTAATTTAACGGATGCAAGCAAAATATCTTGTCGATATCCTCTATTACGAATAAAGAATGTAAGTTACGTCCCAGCTTTTCATGACTTTTAATCAACTTCTGGCATTTTTGACAAAATTTCCGTAAAAACGAGGATTAGAAATGCCCTTAGTAATAAGTTGTTTACGGGTAACGCCATATTTACATATCAGATGTTCATATCTATTATAAAACTTCTTAAATGTATTCAACAACTTGTGAAATCTCTATCCCTGTTGTAAATGTAAGTTTACGTTCATTAAAATCGTCAAGGGTAGAACAAACTCGTGCGAACCAGTTGAGAAATATACATCCTGTGGGATGGAGCTAGAGGAAAGGAAAATTAGTAATAGTGAAATCAAAATCATCCCGTTTATCATATATTTTAGTTTTAATTTTACCAGAGTCAATAATCATAGTTAGATCCAGAAAAGGGCAGTATTTGGAATCACTGTTAGCTTTATTTGATTTCAGTTGTTGCGGGTAAATAATGTCTACATAATCTTAAAAACTTGGGATTATCAATAGTAAGGATATCGTCAATATACCTGCCGTTATCATTGAAAATAGAAATAAGTTTATCACTGTTTTGTATGGTTCCGTTTTGAAGTTTTTTCATGAAGTCTCATTCGTAACAGAAAAGAAAAAGATCTGCAATTTGAGGTGCACAATTTGTACCCATGGGAATACCTATGACCTGTTGATAAAAAGTGCTGCCAAAACAAACAAAAATATTGTCCAGCAAAAATTGAGTGCATTAATCATATCATCATATGTCCAGGAACAATGATTATTGTAGTTAATATTAGAGAAGAATCATTGCTTATTGTTAGAGCAAATTAACTGTAGACTTCTAAAACTTCAATAGAATTTTTACACTCCAACAAAGGTAATTTACACCAGAGTTTTGATCAGTTTTTTTCACAGTATTTAATAACCAAATCCTTTATATAAGTAAGTGAACTAACTAAATGGATGGATAAATTAGTAGCAACACACTTACTAGATGCCGAAATAAAACGATGTTTGAAGGGATTTTTGTGAAGCTGCGGAACCCAGTACATCGTAGGTTAGATGTTATCTTTAGGTGGAACTTTAAGCAATCTGTATCCTTATAATGTTGTTTGGTTAACGTTTTTTCGTCCCAATTTGGTACGTTTGAAAGTGTCTGACTTGTCCAGTTCGTTTTGTTGGACATCAATGTAGTATTTCCTTCAGACAATAACAACGTTGTTAGAAGCCCTGTCAAAAGGTACAAACACATATTTTTACCAAGATCCTTCAATTTTGACTTAATTCTATTTACAGACAGCTTACGAGGTGACTCAAAATAATTATCTTAAGTTTATAAAAATTTAATCTGTTGGTGAACTTGGTTTTAATTTTATCTTTAAACGAATTTAGAGCATGCTTGTCTGCACTTTCTCGTTTGCACCATTTTTTTTAACAATAATTGGTTACAGCTTCTTTAATTATATCAAAACATGCTTGCCAGTTTATTTTTGAAGGTGGCGATATCAAGGCTTTATTATTCGCCGCCAGGAGGCGGCGAATATATTTGATACGATATTT
>MJUU01047962.1:11328-22880 GCA_002080025.1 Modiolus philippinarum | reverse complement strand
AAATTCAGAAATAGGATGTGCACATCTTCTAAATGACATAAAGACTACGTGAAAGTTATACGTAAATCTATTCTGTGGTTCAGAAGGAGTAACGGATAAGTGATGGGTACCCACTTGTAATATAATGGCCGAGTCCATATTTTGCTATAGGAAATCCCAAAAATCAATCAAATCAAATTCTGAAATAGGAGGTGCATAACTACATTATATCATAAACACTGTATTAAAGTTTCGTGAAAATTTATTATGTGGTTCACCAGGAGTAACGGATAAGAGATATGGGTACCCACTTGTAATATAATGACTTAGTCCATGTTTTGCTATGAGAACCCCCCCCCCCCAAAAAAAAAAAAAAATCGATCAAATCTAATTCTGAAATTAGAGGTGCACATCTTCATTATGTCACAAAGACTGTATTTAAGTTTCATGAAAATCTCTTCAATGGTTAAGGAGGAGAGACGAATAAGAACTGAGTACCCACTTGTAATGTAATGGCTAAGTCCATGTTTTGGTGGAGTAGCGGATAGATATCCCCAGCTGTAACAGACGAACAACCCCATCATTATATTCCCCAAACTTTTCAAGCGGGAGCTATAACAATTAATCACTGTCACTGGAACTTTCCTTTATCACAAGTGCATGCTGCAAATTGTGTGTTATTTGAAATGCATTCTGCTAGTGTGATCTCAGAAGAACAAAGACACTGTTGTGAAGAAAGCTGAAAGGGTAGATGAAATTGTATGAGATGAATTTAAAATAGCTTGGGGACATTGCAGGAAATAGTTGTAGACAAAACAATAGGGCTAAGGTATCACTTATGTTACTTTCAGTGCCAACCACCCAACAAACACGTTGTAGCAGTACAGACAAATATGTATATATCATGCTTTTTACACCACACAAAAGTCATTTCTTTGCACAGTTTGTCATTTACCAAGTTATTGAAAAGTAACAAAAAATGAAAGTCTCTGAACTTTTTAGGAAAATTATGAGTTATTGTATCATTAATTTTGCAGAGTTCAGGAGATATGTTATTTGTCTCTTCTCTTTGAAAAAAAAAAGTTGTGGAAAGCCTTGTATACTTCACAACCCCATGCATAATATTGGTCGTGACTGTGGTGTTACTCAGCGTAACATCGATTGAGAGTATACATTTGGTATACAATACAACCGGTCGACTATCATCCATACATGCATTGACAACAGTGTTCTTGATTAATTGTTTCTTGTCTTTATATCCACCTCGACTCCACTTTGTAACTGTAGATCACAAACACCAAATCGCAAGGGTTAGAACCAAAACGTTCTTATTTTTTATATTACCGGAAATGACGTGTTCGAACAACACGTGACCCTGCAAAGGTCTCGTATGACCTTATTACATAACGCATGTACGACCGGAAGTGAATGTGTTTATCCTGTATACCGGAAGTCGGGTATTTTTCCTAGTCAAAACGACTCGGGCATGGTCGTTCAGGTATCCTCGGCAGTTTTGGGGTGTTTTCTATTACGTCCGCGTTCTTCAAATTGTTATTTTCCCGTGTTTTATTTATTGTGGGTGTCTTCTATCACGTCTGCGTTCGTCAAGGGACATTACTCTTGATATTTATTTTCTCGCGTTTTTTAAGTTTATTGAACTCATTTAACTATTCGGCGGCGGCTGCGGTGATGGTAGTGTCCGTTAGTGGCTTAGCGGCATCGGCGGCGGTGGCAATGGTGGTTGTTTGATAGGCTACCGGGGGGTATTGTGGTGGTGGTGGTGAAATGAAATAAAAAAAACCAAATGTGATTTTAAACATTTTGCTTTTTATATTTTCTAAGTTGGCAGCAACAGCACCAGCAAAGGCACTATCACCCTAGCGCAGCAGCAGCAATATAGTGAAATGAGCACAGACAAACCATACAAGTAAGCGACTCGTAAGTCTTGTGAACGTATTACAGATATAAATTTCACGAAATGAAACTGTACTTAAAGCTTCGCTTATTATAATTTTCCCATTCGTTCAACGAATCTCGAGGGGTGAAGACCTCTGGAATGTGCCATTGCGATAGCTGTAATTATCATTCCAATCGACAGTTCAATCTTCCACGTCAAAAGCAATCGGTTCATAATATTAAGCAAGAGATGGACGACAGACAACAGGATATGGAAACGGACTCTAGCATGCCCGAGGAAAGCAATATTACTGAAGAATCAGACTATACCACCAATCAAAGATCTGATGAAGAAAAATTCTCAGACTCAGACTCGGAATCACCTTGGGATATAATAGTAACCACAGCCATGAATGGTGTTCAGTCCGAATACGAAGAAAAGGTTGAAAAGTATATTGACGAAGGATATGAGGAAGATAAAGCACGCAAACTTGGATATAAAAAGATGTGCCCGGAATGCAGAGATACGCTGAAGGATTCCTATCTCAATAATGTTTTCTGGATAGAGGATATGCGGGAGAGACCAAGTGCATAGAAAGATAAAAAAGACAGTCCAGCGGTTGAAAGAAGAAGAGGATTAAAAGACAATATATGTTTGATGAAGTATTGAATGAATATAAGCCACCAGCGGCTGAAGATAGCGACTCCATGTAAAGGATAGACCAAATACAGTTTGGATAGAGAGGAAAGGGTAATGCAGCCTGACGAAATGCAGAGTGACCATTCCACAGCTAATGAAAAAGTAAAAATTAATCATGTATGTGTCAAAACGTTTATAGTCCCAGTTGGTCCTTTTTTATTTCATTTCACCACCACCACAACCACAATAACATATCACCCAACCACCATCGCCACCGCCGCCGCCGCTTAGCCACCAATGGACACTACCAGCACTGCCGCCGCTAAGCCACCAATGGACACTACATTCACCGCCGCCGAATAGTTAAATGAGCACGCGAGCACTGACAAAAGCGAACTCGTGAGAAGTGTAAGCATACTCGTGAACATAAACATCAAATCGTTAGTAAATCACGAGTGATCTCCCCTAAGTCTCGGATAAAATCAATAAACGCGGACGTGATAGGAGACAGTCACAATATACCACCAATCAAAGATCTGATGAAAAAGAATTATCAGACTCAGACTCGGAATCACCTTGGGATACAATAGTAACCACGGGCATAAATGGTAGTCATTCCGAATACGAAGAAAAGGTTGAAAAGTATATTGAAGAAGGATATGAGGAAGATAAAGCACGCAAACTTGGATATAAAAAGATGTGCCCGGAATACAGAGATACGATGAAGGATACCTATCTCAATAATGTATTCTGGATAGAGGATGTGCGGAAAGATCCAGTGCATAGAAAGATCAAAAAGACAGTCCAGCGGTTGACAGAAGAGGATTAAAAGACAGTATCTGTTTGATGAAGTATTGAATGAATATAACCCGACATCGACTGAAGATAGCGACTCCATATAAAGGATAGACCAAATACAGTTTGGATAGAGAGGAAAGGGTAATGCAGCCTGACGAAATGCCGAGTGACCATTCCAAAGCTAATGAAGAAGTAAAAATTAATCGTGTATGTGTAAAAACGTTTATAGTCCCAGTTGGTCTTTTTTTATTTCATTTCACCACCATCACCACCACAATAGCATATCATCCAACCATCATCGCCACCGCCGCCGCCGCTTAGCCACCAATGGACACTTCCATCACCGCCGCCGCTAAGCCACCAATGGACACTACATTCACCGCCGCTGCCGCAGCCGAATAGTTAAATGAGCACGCGAGCACCGACAAAAGCGAACTCGTGAGTAGTATAAGCATACTGGTGAACATAAACATCAAATTGTTAGTACATCACGAGTAATCTCCCCTTAGTCTCGGATAAAATCAATAAACGCGGACGTGATAGGAGACAGTCACAATTAATAAAATGCGGGAAAATAACTAGCAAGAGTTATGTCCCTTGATGAACACGGACGTGAAAGAAGACACCAAAAGATCAACAACGAAATGAAAACAGCCGATGATATCCGAACGACCATGCCCGAGTTGTTCTGATTAAGAAAAAAAATGCCCGACTTCCGGTTTACAGGACAAACACATTCACTTCCGATGGCACATGCATTATGTAATAAGGTCATACGAGACCCTCGCAGGGACACGTGTTGTTCAAACACCTTATTTCCGGTAAAAATGGCTACCTACAGTAGATACACAACCACTTTCGGTGGTGTATGCACAACATAAACGCTTCGTGTTCCGGTCAGGTGACTTCCATTTCCGGTCACGTGACTTCCAGTGACGTCATTTCCGGTCTTTGTTCCTTCCGGTGACGTCACTTCCGGCACCACCACAGCACCACCATCACAAATACAAACCGAAAACCTCCTATATACCGCTAGCCTGTACGGCTCACCTGGTGACTATAGCTAAAATAAATTTCCCACAAGGTTTACAATAAATCTGAAATCAGTCATATAGAAGATTTCCTGTCATGTTAAATTGCCAGCATATTTAATATCATTTTAATGTTTGAAACGGTTTTCAAGAAGAAACAATTTAGAATATTTTCCAATAGAGTTTTATGTTAAACTGTACTGCCCGTTGGCGACCATTTTAGATTTCTAATTAGTACCAATATACAACATTTTGTATATGACCATCAAGTTACCATGCCTAGCTACTGCGAATAACCTCTGACATTCCCCATAGTTGTCTTGCAGAATATCAAAATAGTTACTATCTTCACAGGTAAACTTGTTTGTTCACACCTCCGATTGTAAAAAAATTTCATTCATGCCTGAAGAGTTTCATCCTTTAGGAAAAATCTATCAACTGATTAAATGACTTCAAAGTGATTACCTTGATTGGTACAGGAAGAAAACTTGACAAAACCAATGAGTGATAGTTGGGGGTGGTATCAAACTTTTTTCAAGAATCTATACACTAATTTATAGATATATCACTTGTAAATGATTGTAGTGACATACATGTCTGATCAAGGGAAAAGAGTTAAGTCCCAAACAAATGGATATAGTATTCATTGAATAAAACCTAGTCCTGTCATTACTTAAAAATGCTACTGGAAAAATATTTGATTATAGTCCCCCCAAAAATAACAACAACAAAAAAAAAAAAACAAAACAAAAAAAAAAACAAACAAACAAACAAAACAAAAAAAAGAGATGCTCCCTAAGGTTATCCGCAGTAATATCAACTTGATATTTGAAACGCTTTTCAAGAATCAATTTACATTAGTTATGCCATACAGTTCTATGTTAAACTATGTCTCCCCTGGGGCCATCCTGAATGAGATGAGAACATGTAAAACATTTGGAGAAATTGTAGTTAAGCTGAACACTTTTGCTATTCAAACTTAACCTCTATTTCAAACAGTTTTTGAAATATAAGACGAAATGAATAAAACTGCAAAAAATTGTCAAATAAAGGGCATTTACTGAATTAAACATATTATATTTTATTTGCTCAAAACGTTAGCAATTGGGATTCGGCACAAGTTACATTATTTACAGCCCGCTCATATTTACTCTTATATTGCTACCAAGATTTTCTTTAAAAAATCCAGGTGGGTATGCTGAACATATCTGCAATTTAAGTTGACTTCTATTTGTTATACTTTTTCCAATAAAAAATAAAATATCTTAAAATTTTGAAAATTTTACGGAAAAAAAAACAATAACTCAAAGATAGGTTTTCGAATTTTCTTCAAAATTGCAGGGCATGTAGAGCTTGCCATGCTGATCATTCTCACTTCCATTCAAATTTTTGGATATCTGTAACTTTTGGGTCCGTGTTGTTCATCTTTGTGTATGTGTGTCTTCATTTTTCTTTTCGTGCCGTTCCCATGTTGTGTCTCTGTTTTTTTTTTTTTTTTTCCTTTCTTTTTCTGATGTTGCCATTGTCCTTGGATTATTCGTTTTGGATTGACGGATCGGTTCTCACTTACTTTACAGTTTTTGACTTATTTGCAAAAAACAGCAATTTACTCCTATGTTCTATTTTTAGCTACAGTGGCCATTTTTTTAGTGTTCTGACCAATCGAACTACATCCCCTGGTGATTCTTCAGGCCAATTTGGTTGCAATTTCAGTGGAGAAGATCGATTTTTGGAATTTTTGACTGACAACGATGGTGGATGGACAACGTAACTAAGATCTGCAATGTTGGCCATCTTGGATTTATGATCGGTACCATAAACCTACATTTGTTTGTAGACAATAATGCTGCCATGTCTATTTAAGATGTATGAAACGGTTTTCAAGAAGTAGCAATTTACAACATTGTCCCATACGGTCACATGTTAAACTAAGTTCCCCGGTGTTGGCTATCTTTGATGTGATGGCAACCTGTTGGACATATGTAGATATTGTAGTTCTTGATAAGCTGAACATTTTTGCTATTCAAACTTAACCTCTATCTCAAATAGTTTTTGAAATTTAAGACAAATGTATAAAATTACGAAAATTTGACAAATAAAGAGCAATAAGTCCTACATAGACATTAAGATTTTCTTCAAAATTTCTAGGTGGGTAGAGCTTGGTATGCTGAATATTTTTGCAATTCAAAGTTGATTTCTATATGTTACAGTTTTTCTAATAAAATATGACATTTCTTACAATTTTGAAAAATTAACCGAAAAGAGCAATAACTCCGAGACGGTTTTTCGGATTTTCTTCAAAACTGCAGGGCGTTTTGATCTTGCCATGCTTATTATTTTTACTCAATGTCATATTTCTGATGTTTGTAATTAACGGTTTTGGAGTTATTTGCAAAAATAGCGATTTACTCTTATGTTCTATTTTTAGCAATAGCGGCCATGTCGTTTGGTCTTCTGACAAATTGAACACAAATTTTAAACTGCATACCCTGGTGATGCTTCAGGCCAAGTTTGATTACAATTGGCTCAGTAGTTTCAGAGGAGAAGATTTTTGAAATTGTTGACGGACGAACGGACGCAAAGTGATGTCAAAAGTTCACATGGCCTTTCAATCCAGGTGAGCTAAAACATAAATAATTCGTAAAGGTTCCACATAACCTAGTGTCTCGCCTGCTCACTCCACTATCATTCTAATATTTGGTCTTTCAGGATGTTCTGGCCAAATAGATTCCAATAAAATAACTAGTCTTTGACAGTTTCACGAAAATAACCAAAATTGGAATACAAAAAAAAGAATTAAATCTAATCATTGAAAATTTTGATTTCGACTAAAATTCATCAAAACACATTGTTGCAAACAACGATTCCCCAAAATTGCTTGTCTCTGAGAATTTCGGGAAATTTACCGAAATTGGAACCATATTTTTTCATTCTTAGTTTTCAGAATTATGTCTTGTATGAATAACTAATTACCAAAGTTAATGAAGAAATGGCCTAGATATTTGATTGTTAATACTAAAAACTGTACTCACATGTTTACTGAATTGTTCTTTACAGAGCTCTTAACCGAGATGAAAAAAAATAAACATCTGTGATCACTGGTACGGTATGAACAGAACAGAATTTGTATAGACTGTCTATATCAAAATAAAGAAAAACATCACCAGTGATTCTTTTCAGTAAAAAACAGAGTCAATACGGCTTCCCCATAGTTTTTCATGTTTGTCTCTTGTTTCGTTTTTGTGTTAAGATTGGTTGTGTACTTGTTCATTGCAATTTTATTGTCATCGCATTTTTGTTCTAGTTTGCCCTTGAAGTATTGAGAGGGGACAAGGGGTATCCCAATAATAGCAAAATGTAAAATTGATTTCAAACTAGATAACAGAAACATAAAATTTTGAAAAATAATGAGATATTTTAATTCTAGTCTTATACGATTTGAATTTTGCGCGAATATTAATAGCGTCGGGGTAGACACGATATATCAAGATGCTTTCGGTAGCTTCGAATCTCTGGAATTTGTGCCTCTGACAAAACTGCATTTATAAAAAAAGATTTGTAGAGATGTCGTATTGTCCTCAATATTGAACAACAGTAGCATCAACCACGAAACTCTCTGCAAGATTTGGTAAGGAAGTATCAGGTATTTCCGTACAAATCTCAGTATCGATGAGAAACAGTCTGACCCGATAAATGAAAGTATTTATTTTGTTGCTGTCTGATTGTTCTTAGAATGAAGGAGTAAGTCGGAGGGAGTCGCATGCAGATAGTGATTTTGTGATTCGAGCTAACATAAGACAACCCATCCTGGTCACCCTTCCTGTAAATGTTTATCCTGACTGTTTTTTTTTATCTTCCCGTTCTTTTAGAGGATGGAAGGAGGGGGTCTGATCTCGGATTCACGTGAAAATAATGACAAATCCCGATTTTCCCAGTAAATAAATTACTTAATCCTGTTCCCAAAAAATGAAGAATCCTATTCCGTTTATCATGGGTATTGTTACGGATTAATCCCGAAACAGTCCGTTGAATAAAACAACTAATCACGGAGTCCGGAAAAAGATCCTTCCGTCCCTCATTTTTCGATTCCATTACAACCGTTGTCATTAGGAAAATTTTAACCATCAGAATAGTGTCTACAAATCTTTAACATCCTGTCTGAACATTTCCAAGCGATTCTTAGCTTCTCGATTTATCCGCACGGAAACGCTAGCAATTATGGTATTTCTAGGATAAAACAAGAGAATCTGTGTCAATGGACCCTGTGCCCCGCTACTGATCATACAAAATTAATGACAATTAGTGACATTTATTTCATCATCTATACATCTAGAAACTAACATGAAATTGTACCGATATTTGGAAAATGCCTACTTTAAATGAAAAAAATTGAATTCACATTGTTGCTAGGTAGAATTTCCAAAGTTAAGTGTTCTTTGACGATTTCTGGAAATTTACCAAAATTGGAATCAAAGATTTTTGCAATTCAGTTAATGAAAAGTTTTGTTTTGACAAAAAGAAATTAAAAAATATATGGTTGCTAGGTAAAATTTCCAACATTAAAGGTCTTAGAGAGTTTCAGGAAATTTACCAAAATTGGAATAAAAGATTTTTGTAATTCAGTTATTGAAAATTGGTGCTTTGACAAAAAGAAATTAAAAAATGTATGGTTGCTAGGTAAAATTTCCAAAATAAAGTGTTCTTTGACGATTAAAGGAAATTTACAAAAATTGGAATCAAAGATTTTTGCAATTCAGTTATTCAAAATTTGTGTCCTGACAAAAAGAAATTAAAAAATATATGGTTGCTAGGTAAAATTTCCAAAATTAAATAGTCTTGAAGAGTTTCAGGAAATCTACCAAACTTGGAATCAAAGATTTTTGAAAATTGGTTATTGAAAATGGGTGTTTTGACAAAAAGAAATTAAAAATGTATGGTTGCTAGGTAAAATTTCCAAAATTAAATGTCTTAGAGAGTTTCAGGAAATTTACCGAAATTGGAATCAAAGATTTTTGTAATTCAGTTATTGAAAATTAGTGTTTTGACAAAAAGAAATTAAAAAATGTACATTTGCTAGGTATAATTTCCAAAATTAAATGATCTTGGAGAGTTTCAGGAAATTCACCAAAATTGGAATCAAAGATTTTTGCAATTCAGTTATTGAAAATAAACATAAAGGACAAAAAAGATGCTAAGAAGACGCTTTTCTGAGCACTTTGATTTTCCCGCCTTTTCACCGATTCCATGGCACTGGTCGCCATTTTGAAGTCTTGGACACGGGAACCCAATTCTACACATGTAAGGCAACCTTCCTATAAAATTTCATCCAATTTGGAGCACCTTGATTTTCCCGCCTTCTTTACCGTTTCAATGGCAACGGTCGCCATTTTGAAAATTTCAAGACTTGAATGCACATCTTGGGATAGGGTTCCATCTTCCTACAAAGTTTGGTAAAGTTTGGATCACTAGTGTCCAAGATTGATTGATTGAATATTGTTTAACGTCTACTCAGCAATATTTCAGCTATATCAAGACGAGAACAAGTTTGTTGATAAATAATCACTTTGGGGTATGGAAATGGCCATGGGACGGGAAATTCTGACTGCCACTGGAAAAGTAGGGTGAAATCGTCAAGGGCGGGGAATTTAGCCTTGTAGCCGATCACCTACGGACCACCCCAAAAAGAGCTTGCTACAAGGGTTCTTTAACGTGCAGGAAGCGTGGCATTTCTTCCGACACGTGGACCTGAGTTTACATCCCATCCGAAAGATGGGTTGTGTATTTATTAATCCCGCACAACCACGGAATGGGTCCTATTTCTATATCCCGGGACCCTCGGGGTCAGCCTCCGTTTAGGAGGGGTCACACCCCGCAAGCCGGAGATACTGGGTCCTATTTCTATATCCCGGGGTTCCCTCGGGGTCCTCTGTTAGGATGGCTCATACTCCAAGCTCAGAGGATGCTGCGGGCCTATTCTTCAGCCGGGACCGCGCACGGCGGCTAGTGTCCAAGAAATCAGTCGGACAAAGTTTAGGCGGAAAACGGAAGAAAAAGAATAATAACTAGTATTAATTGTGTTTGGATGCAAACACAAGAAGTCTCCCAAACGAACTCCCATGTCAGACTTCTTACGGCTACAGATGAGATCCACAGATTTATAAACTACCTATTTTGAAGACTTGGAGACCAGAAGTCAGTTCTACACATGTTTGGCAACCATCCTGTAAAATTTCATCCAATTCTGAGCACTTTGATTTCCCCGCCTTTTTTACCATTTCCATGGCACCGGTCGCCATTTTGAAGACTTGGAGAACAGAAGTCAGTACTACACCTTTCTGTAAAATTTCATCAAATTCTGAGCATTTTGATTTTCCCGCCTTTTTTACCATTTTCATGGCACCAGTCGCCAATTTGAAGTCTTGGACACCTGAAGTCAATTCTACACATGTTGGGCAACCTTCCTGTAAATTTTCATCCAATTCTGAGCACTTTGATTTTCCTGCCTTTTTTACCATTTTTATGGCACCAGTTGCCATTTTGAAGTCTTGGAGACCAGAAGTCAGTTCAACACATGTTAAGCAACCTTTCTGTAAAATTTCATCCAATTCTGAGCACGTTGATTTTCCCGCCTTTTTTACCATTTTCTTGGCACCAGTCGGCATTTTGAAAATTCCAAGACTGAAAAGCACATCTTGGGATGGTGTTCCATCTTCCTGTGAAGTTTGGTAAAGATTGGATCACTAGTATCCGAGAAATCAGGTGGACAAGTTTGAGCCGGAAAACGGAAGAAAAAGAATAATTAAAAGAACAATTGTTCAGAGAACAATTGCAAGGTCTTTCCCCGTCAATGTTACGTCTTTTGTTTGAAATCTTCTTGATGAGATGCACATTGTGTCCTATATATTCAATTTTCTATTTTTTAACAGATTAAATGACTGTTTTTACAATAAAAAGACAAAAAAATTGGCTATGACCTTGACCCGTGACCTTGGTGACCTTTGACCTTGGACTCAAATTGTAGGGGTCTTCTTACTGATTAATTTGATATTATCTGTGAAGGTTTAAAAGTTATACGCAAAAAACCGCTTTCTGAAATGCGTCAAATGCAATAACTCTTCTGGGAGTCATCGGAGAGTTTCGGTCCAAATGAATCAAATGTAGCCCTTGACATGGCGAACATTTTTGCTGATATAATTTTTCAGCTATCT